>QNGE01000638.1:83839-110539 GCA_008508345.1 Paragonimus westermani
AGGTGTAGGCACCTTGATGTTGAATGTTTGAATATGGACGTAGTTATTTTCAGTAGTTAGGTCCCTTCCCGTCCCCTTCTTTTCCTTCTATTTTTCTGCATAAGGTTTGCTTTTTCTTCATGGTTGTGTGGCAGTTAAGCATTTGTGTGAACCTCTGATGTATTGTTGTCTACGATGATGATGATGATGATGATGATGATGATGATGATGTCCAATCGACCTCTCGAAGTACTGGAACGAAATAGTAGAAGTGTGTCGTGTTCAACCTTCATTGAGTAACGTCGCCAGATGTCACCACATAAACTTGACGCTGCTGATTTTCCTAATTGATGCATAATTCAGTGTGTCTTGGTTATTCAAGTAAACTTCACCCTAGTTTCCAAAAAATACATTGGTTTAGGGATAAAAGTGATCGCTATCGATTTGTTTATAGGTAGCCTATTGGTAAGAGATAGGGTTGTATAATTTTGTCGCGGCCTCATATCCTTCGTGGCTCAATACTTTCAAGCTTGGTTAGAATCGATCTGAGACGTTTCTTGAGTAAGTTTTGAGATGGTACATTAGCCTGCTAAAAAATTGACTTCATACATAGAACACAGAGGGAGCGCAGTTAGCTGGGCTCAGTTTGTAAGAATGCCTATGAAGTGATCAATTTCCCGGCTGAGACAGCATATTCAGTACTTCTTCCTACGATGAAAGTTAGTCGGTTCGGAGGGCCATAAACTACGAGAACGAGTCCGTACCGTTTTTGCTTCATTCGAACTGCGTGCGACTACTCCGAGTGACACGGTAAGATATATCATGTAGTAACATTGCCCAACGGTCGTCGTTCACAAGTTCACGGCTAAGGCATACCGCACACTCAATCTGCTTACTAGACGGTGTGTCAGATGCTTTCTATCAGCGAGCTGCGTGTTTTGAGAAACCTCTGACGTTACTGAGCGTAAATGTCACACGTACCCGCGTTCCCGCATAATCCCCCATTTTCTCTGAACGTTCGCATACCTTTCTGCTTTGCATCTCTTCTCACTGCTCAGTATCAATGTGTGTTGACAACCATCTACATGCCCCGTTGACTTTCAGCTCCTGACCGTCAGGTTATGACCTATACCCCGTTCGTTGATTGGTTCAGCCAGCTCTGACTGACGCGACTTTTCCGTAGACGAATGTGAAATGCTCCGTTTTGACCCAGTAAGAACAGACCTAACCATCAATCGTGAAATTTGTACTTTTATGGCAGTGGCGCAACTACAATTCTGGGTAAGCGATGGATAACACAGTTGTTGGATCACAGGGTTATGTGCAGAGTTTTAGATGGGATTCAACGTGAACAGATAATAGATTTGTTAAGATGCCAAAGGTATGTGCATCTTTAGTGTGCACCCAGTGATCAAGGTCAACACCACTCTGTCCATATGTGGTCCTCAGATGGCTCGAATTGGAACTGCTAACTCCAGGCCATGTAGAACGGACGGCGACGTGAAAATTTTTGGGAAGCCCTTTTGTGTTGAGAAGGTTTCCTTTTAAGAAATGTGTAACTTTCACTTCGGCGTGTTTTTCCAGCATCGCATTACCGATTACAAAGTGGCTGCTGTATGAAATCAGCTCGTAAATAGGTTTTTACTGGAGCATTTCCTACGCATTATGGCTGGTGCATAGTGGGCAGTTCAGATGAGCAGTGGGTAACTAGAAGATTCAAAAGTGAATCTGAACGCTTAATGCGGTGCATCACAATTAGTGATAAAGACTTCATCTCGCTTCAGCGTGGACCATCTGACAGACAAGAACGACAGCCTTAACTCCAGTCGGCCATTCAAGGGCATCTATCAACCAGAGTTTGTGCAATACCACAACGTCGAGATTTCCGAAGCGATCAAAGTTAGGTTGTAGCATTGTATTTTGCGTTGTCATAGGTGGTTACCTGAAGATCTTGAACTCCCTTGGCTTTCACTGTTCTACTTAGGCTAAGCAAATTGTTCAAATGACCATATTGGTGAACTGGTTTAACCTAATTCTTTCCCACTAAATAACGGTCTATTTCCTGCGGTTTTCTTAGCATCTTCTTTCTAATTGTTTGAGACGTATCGACCTAATGATGACTTTCTAGCACATACACGTTTATCGTTTTATTGTTCTCATGGATTGGTCTTCATTGAATGAATGGTTTAAGGGGGTTAGTTCACGTACGTACATATATTCCCTAGTCAACTAAGCTAATACTGTGGGTACATCCTTTGTTCACTACAACGGTGCCACGGACTTATTCGGAAGTGAATAAAAAGGGAAGGAAAACGATAGAATATCATTAGGGAGGAAAGCAGTGTTCAGACAGTTGTGCCACTGACTCAATGACATGTCAGATAAATCTTGTACTCAACGAGTTGAGTGACTACAACGTCCACAACTGGACGAGAAAGGCCAGTGACATCATTTTAAGTGACCATGTCATCACTTGGCATGCTTATTCGACTGAGTTTCATCGTGGTGAGCAAAGCTGGTCATGGTAAACTCAGTTGGTTAGTGGGGACGTGATTCGATCACATTAAGTTAGGCATTTCATTATTCGGCCAATGAAGCACGTATCCGAGAGTTTTGAAAGTAGACACCAACAAATAACTCCGTTACTTACGTGTATATCCCACTTAATGTAGCTTAGGTGTTGGAAGCTGTTGGGGGATTTTTTACCTAAAATTGGTTTGTTTTTCCAAATTTACTCGAAATGTTTTATAACTTTGAATTTTGTCTTTTCGTGTCATAACGTGCTGAAACTCAATTTTGGCAAAGGTTTTCTAATCGCCTTCGGACTAGCCAAATTCACTTTTGCTGCATCAACCGAAGTGGGAGTCCTCAGGTCAATCAAAATTTATATATCCGCAGAAACTGGTTTGCTGTTCTACCTCTAATTTAGTGATAAACACATTTTCGGCTGAAAGCCAAGGTTTTCTGAGATTTTTGGGTAGGTTTACTTCCCACCTCACATGTTTCTGATTAGAATATTCATGCACTCACTACTCCTAGTTTACACTGACCACGGGAGTTCCGATAGAAACAATGGAAGTCAAAACACGGTCAAATTTGTTCGTATCTTGTTTTCGAATCACAAAACAAAACAATTCGTACACAAAAATATGCACCATTCCTTTCGGTCACAAACAGACGTCTTCTCGATGAAATGGGTGACAAAGAAAGCGAAAGATGTGCTTTTGTTGGGTTATCACCATTGATATCGTCACAGTAGCATTGTGGGCACCATAATATGCTGAATGCGATTGATTGAACTATTCTACTCATGAGTAGCCAGACGAATACACTTATTAAACTGTCGAAGAAATCTGAAGAAACAAGAAGAAACTATAGGTAGCGGCCGCGAAATAGATGGTGTTTTCACTATACCAAGTTGTCCTTGGCACCTGTTTCGCCCCGGTACAGGTATTATGCACGAACGAGTGTTTGGTTCTGGAGTATCGTTAATAAGTATACCATCCGCTTCCATTCAATCATTGAAGCGTGTTCTTCAGGCGAAGCAACAACGAAAGTCGAGCGAATGAAATAGTCTGTGCATTTTAAAGGTGCAAGGTTTATTTCAAGCTGACCACACTTATCATGCGTTATGTTCAGTCCGGCTTAAATGCCTGTTGAGAAGATTAACCACAGTGATTTCACTCACATAAACTTTCAGCGTAGCGTTAGGAACAACTTTCATAACCGAGATCACTGAAGAAGAGAGTGTGATCAATATACTCTAGTCAATCAAACACCTGAATAAAATGAAAGATCGGACACTCTTGGTTGTGAATACCAGCAAGAAAAGTCATATACGGTAGTTGTTCGTAACCGTCCAACTTGGTTTCAGTGAACAGTACGATCTTAGCGGGTTAAGTTACCTCCGTGCCAGCTCTAGAGAACCTCAAGAATAATCGACTCGACGGCGGATCGTCGGTAGTTCATAGAAGTGCCGATGCTCCAACGCTCGTAGCAGGTTCAACTGAAAAATCTAAACCCTCACGACAGCATTGTAAACCCACCAGTCGTTTGAAAACCTAGCTCCCCTTAAGTTGTTGAGCTCATAAAACACCCAGCAAGTGAGTAACCTGGGGGCGATAAATACGAAATTGGTGACCTTGGAGTTAACACACGGAATTCGGCCTTCTTTTTGGAAACTGTTATTAGCACTAAGCACATACAGTTTTTCCCTTTCTTAGACAATCCTTAAGGGTGCTATCAAACGTGATATCATTCTACAGCTACAATCCCTAACGTTGGATTCGGGAAGAGGCCTGGTTTTGTGGCCTTACAATGCGTCCAGCGGACGGCAGTCAGAAACACACCAACTGACGATTCATGACTCAATGTGTATGTACCCTGATGCAAGCCAGCTGAATTGTATTTCAAATAATCATCATCATCATGGACAGCAATACATCAGTGGTTAACACAAATGCTTAACTGCCACACAACCATGAGGGAGAAAAACACCAAACCTTATATAGGAAGAGGAGGAACCTAACTACTGAAAATAACTACGTCCATATTCAAACATTCAATATCAAGGTGCCTACACCTTGCAAACAAACAACCGAGCCGCAAGTGAGAGTAAGGCGTCATCAGCGAGACAGCTTCCTTACAGCTTTCACTGCCCCGCGTCATTAAATGCACTCACTTCACAGACAACTCGGACAAACAACGACAACATTCACGCCACTGAGCTCGGTTAGCCGCCATCTCACCTGGAGTCTCCAGCCACCGACTCTGCGAGTCGCGAGGGCCCCAGCCCGGGAGACGAACTCGATCTACAGTAGCCAACCCCTTGGTGAACGACTTCATTTCCGTACGCTAGGTCATTATCTGTCCACCTTGCACCTTACACCAGTCGGTCGCAGTGTCAGCGAATAGCTGACATCCCTAACACCTGCCTATCTAAGCCTGTGCAAACGTAGAGATTGAACAATGGAACTCGTTTGGCAACCACTACCAGACACCCGCTGTCTAACCTCTTCGTTACTTACACTCTGGTGTCAACGATATCCGCGACTGAACGCAGACATCGGTGATCAAATACTTGAAGACGGTTCACGTTTTCTACCCTGAGTGGCCAGGTTTCGCTGTCGTAAACTAATACGACCCTCACCGTTGTCTTGTATACGCGACCTTTGAACTTTAGAGAATTACCTCTCTGTCGCCAGAAATTAGCGAATACTGTCCTAGCCTTAGAGATGCGCGCTTCTATTTCGTTCCCTACACGGCTGAGGCATCCGATTCGGATTAGCCTGTCACAGTGACCGAAGCCAAAGGACGTCTGCGCTTAGCCATCCCTGCAATTGGCTCCACTGCCGCCGCTGCTGACGCAGATTCCCAGGTATACAAACCGGTCAACAACCTCTATGAATACATCATTTAACCTCAAATCTACGTGGTCACGGCAATCCTGCAGAAACACTTTGCATTTTGAGGCTGCAAAGCGCATTCCGAAGTATTCAGCAGAACGCGAAATAGCGTCTAGCATCGTTTGTGCCGATCGAAAGTTGTCAGCATAATCAAGATCAGTCAGTCATTATCCAGGTAGGAGGTCCACACCGGCATCTTGTGAGTGCTGCAGACAATCCTCCATTATTTCGTCTATGACGAAATTAAACAAAAATGATGAGGGCAGACAGCCTTGACGTACGCCGCTCATGGTGCTGAAACTGTCAAACTGTTCACCGTAAACCCTAACCTGAGCTGAGGTATGGGAATAGAGTGCTGACAGTATGTTCACGTACTTAGTCGGCACACCTCTGCGTTTGAGCGACTCTAAAAGTGTAGATCGATCCACTGAATCGAACGCACCTTTATAGTCGAGAAATACAACAATTGTTGGCTGGCGGTATACATGACGCTACTCCAGAATTTGACGAAGAGTGAAAATGTGATCTATACATCCCCGCCCGGGACGAAACACTGCTTGTTCTTCCCTAATGTTTACCTCCCGAGCCGCAGTGAGTCAGCGAAGTGTAGTGGATGCTAGAACCCTAGGAACGACTGGGTTCAAACTAGTTCCTCTATGGTTCTCGCAGGAACCCCTTATACCTTTCTTGAATATAGGAACTATTATCGAATGACCCCAACTCGAGGGGATAGTTTCCGTCGTTCACACAAGCTGAGACAAATGAGTCAAAACCTTGATTAACGTCTCCCCCTTCTTTGAAAAGTGCCGGCACAAGGTCACCTGGACCAGCAGCCTTATTACGCTTGAGAGCCGCAATGTAATTGCGGACCTCAGTCTCAGTGGGTGGTTCCAAGTCTACCGACCAGGGTAGTACATTACAAGTTTTTGGCGGCAACGCAGTAGCAGCAGGAGGTCAGTTAAATTGACCCTCAAAGTGTTCCGCCCACCGCTCTAACCTTCTGGAGTTATTATAGATGAGTGTGCCATCTGTCTCGCTGATAGCTTCACTGACAGACGGTCGCCTTAGCACGACAAGCTGAAAAGTCGTTCAATCAATTCAAAAAAAATTCACTAACGTTAAATCAATGATCAAGGCTATCACAGATGAGGGAATACCACCCTGCGTGGACCATAGCTCGTTTTTTCGGCCAGGTGTTCAACGGATTTGCGCAGGCTTCCATCCAGCTTACGCCTAAATTCGGGGATTTGCTAAGGTTTCATTGACCAAGAGGTATCGAGCACCACCCACTCAAACAGTTCATCGGCGTGAAAGAAGTCCGCTTGTTTTTACAACTGCTTTGGGATATATTCTGCCACGGAAGACTTGCATAGCTAGTTATTAATGCTTCTTGAGGTACCTCGTGTGGGCGGTTTGTTCACGAGTTGCAATATCAGGCATTTACTCTGTATTTATGAGTGCAGTAGGCGGAATAAAATACGAATCCCAACCCCGATGATTGCTAACTGATGGACGACAGTTTTAGCAAGGTGACGCCGCCTATAACTACTGCACGATCGATCGGTGTCCATGGTGGTGCCATGTGGTACAGTAAGTAAAAACATAGAAACTATAAAATGCACGCTTCTGGTCGTCTTCTACCACTGCCGTTACACTGTGTCCGAACACGGAATAAACGAACGCGTTACATATAGTCTGAAGCAACGCAACGAAGGCGAGCATTCAGCTCACCTGCTAGCACGTTTGTGTATGACTGTGTGCATCGGAAATTCTTTGCAAGTGACATAAACCACATTAACCTTAACTACTACCCGCTGAAACGTACGCCAATATAATAAACACATGGCATCCTTCTGGGTTTTATCAACAAACCTTAACCGAGGTACCAAGTATGACCGCACTTAAGCCTCCCCCTGGTGAGACCCAAGTTACGTTCTCCTTCGTGGACGCCACCAGGCTTGTAATATCCCCAGTTCAGTTCCTGTTATGGGTGAAGGCGTTTGAACTGACCTATTCTGCTACCTTCACGTAGCGGTTATCCTTGGGTAATGTTGACTACGATGTCGGTCCTATCAGATACAATCATACTGCTCAGACCCAAGAGGAGTTGGTGGACGAAAGTCGGTTAGACTCAGAGGGTTATATCATACTCCTGGTCACCTAAGTGTCTTTAGGTAGAGGCATGATCCTATGGGTATATAGCGGAACTAGCTTCATAGTTCTGACAGTGGCGTCTTCCACGTACAGAAGAAGAGTGTCATAACTGGTACCTCTAAACAGAAGAGCGCCCAGACCGCACACTAGTTGATGGTGAGCATCCACGTATTGACCAATACGGTGGAAACACCTGTGGATTAATTTGGAAGACTGAGGTGTCTTTGAGTACAACTGCTGTGCGCAGTAGTAACCAGAATCTGACATCAGATTCTACTAAACGATTTTTTTTGAGATGGTCAAGCCTTTCAGTGGTAACAGAACCAGACGTTTCGGTCACTGCCTTCGGGCGCGGTCCTCTCACCAAAAACTTTGTGTTCTATTGTCATGCACTTCATACTTCCGAGACAGACTCAGTATAAGGTTACTCAAGTCATCCCCATCCCACAGCACAAAAGACTGAGAAGTCCCTGATGTCCCGACAAACCAGCCCACCTTCTAAAGTCACTACCTTCGCATTTTAATCTTACCAAACCAATACATGTGGTAAACACAGGTGCCTTTAGTGTCCACACTTTCCGACAAATGGGTCAGCAGGCTGCTATGGTGAACAACAGCTCCAGTTTGGGGCTAGACATATGTTATCTTCGAAACGTGTGTGCTGCGCAGTTGCGCTTAGTTCAAACCAGTAGAGGACCAGTTCTTCAGAATTGCCGAAGTAGTTTGTCAAACTTTTCTGTTTCCCATTTTGTGTACCAATTCACTTGCAGATGCAGGGACGTTTACATGGATAAAACTGTGTTCGACAAATGTCACTAAGAGTGGCTGAAACAACTGACAACGCATGAGTCTCAGGTTGGTAGACCGGCTGCTCAAAAACCAACGCCATCGATTGCTAAATCCCTCGTGACAACAAGTCACAAAGTTGACCCAGTGAACCCATTCAAGACATTGTTGCGCATCCGAACCTCGGAGGTATTGGCTTTTTGCAAGGCGATGCCTGTAGCGACTATAATAAATAATATTTTGATAGTCATATTCATCTGTACATTTTTGATTATTTTGGTTTTGCACCTGCTTTTGGACGAGCTGTTGTAAAACAGCACCAACGACTGTATCTGAAGCATCGGTCGGATTAGGATGGGCAAGGAGAGCTAGTTCGGCTACCGCATCCTTGAGCTTAACGAACACCGTGCGTGCAGCCTCGGTGAACTGGAATTTGTGTTCACTTCCATGGAGAAGATCGATCATTGGCTACATTATGTGAGCGCAATGAGGTATGAAGCGTCTGTAATAGTTGACCAGACCACTAAAACGACGAAGTTGCTTAAAGGAATTTGGCTTAGGGTATTCACGAATAGCTCTAACTTTATCCGTGAGCGCGGCGATTCCCTTTTCTGAGACCTTATGGCCCAGAAATTCTATCGTAGCCTTACCTAATTCGCATTTAGTGGGATTAACCGTGACACCGTGTTGGGTCAGACGTTCCAGTAAGGTGCGGAGATGAGTGACGTGTTCTTCCTGTGAAGAACTGGCTACCAAAATATCATCCAGATAAGGGTAGACAAAGTCCAAACCGCGTGTCACTTCATGTATGAAGCGTTGGAAAGTTTGAGCTGCGTTGCTCAAGCCAAATGGCATTCGAAGAAATTCGAAAAGGCCAAAGGGGGTTATAACTGCGGTTTTGGGTATGTCTTCTTTGGCTACCGGGATCTGGTGATATGCACGTACTAAATCAATCTTGCTGAATATGGTTTTTCCATGTAAGCAAGTCGTTAAATCCTGCATGTGTGGGATTGGATACTTGTCAGGGACGGTTGCTTTGTTTAGCCTGCGGTAATCACCGCATGGGCGCCAGTCACCTGGCTTCTTAGGGACCATGTGCAACGGTGAGGCCCATGGACTCTCGGAAGGGCGTATTATTCTGAGTTCGAGCCAACCGGCGAGGTCGTGCAGAGACGGGGTCCCATAGTACCGATATGGTGTGTGACACTTGAGGTCACAGGTGGGATATCGTTCGACGTGCGAACGAGCTGTGGAAACTCAGTGAAGAGGTCCACAAATCGTCTGGGGGGGCGGGTTGGGTATATATGGGTGTTATGGCCGCAACTGTTGCATGCGTGCTGGGTATGCTTAGTTTAGTGCCAGAATTGATTAACAGACGGCGTCTTGTATCAACCAGAAGGTTAAAATGCCGGAGAAAATCGATGCCGATTATAGCGAAAGGTACCGCGGCAACTGTGAACACCCAGCGGAATGTCCGCATGAGGCCAAGATTAAGGGTTAAGAAACGCTGCCCATAAGTAGGTATAGCAGTACCGTTTGCCGCGCGGAGTTGTGGGCTGCAAGGGTGTGACACCTCGTCTTTTGTAGACGGAAATACACCAACCTGCGCCCCGATATCAACCAGGAACGTGTTTCCCATATCTACGTCCTTCATGAATATGAGGCGACAAGGTGCAACGCCGACGATGTTGGTCGCCATTACGGGCCAGCGTGGAAGTTTCCGTGCTTGGTCGCCAGATAAGTGCACGGTTTAACACACCTGGTGGATCGTGTGCAAAAACGTTGGTGATAGCAACAGTAGCCGTCGTCTGATTGCGACGTTGTGCGCCTGGGCGATCTGCTAGGCTGCCGGCCTGTTGGACGACCTAAAGGGATTCTACTGAAATCGCGGCGCAAAGCTGCGACTTCGGCCCACAATGTTTCTACGCTCGGTGCTGACATTGACGAGCCACCTTCATTGTGACGACACATCTCTCACCGGACCTGGCGCCTGGGTTGGGGTGCTAACCTGGTTCAGGAGCGGTTGAAAACGTTCTACTACCTGGTCGGCTATCTTTGCTGCCTCCGCTAAAGGCTGTGATCTCGCGATAGATACAATCGCCTGCGCCGTCTCCGGTAGACTCTGTATCCACAGTTCGCGCAGGAGAGACTCATCCATGTGTGACGTGCCTAGTAGCTGTTGCAGCTCCCGAAGTAGGGTCGTGTGGTGCTTGTCGCTCAGCTTTAGCTCGCTAAATAGCTGCTGCAGACGAGTCTTTTCCGATGGGGTGACTCGCTTTATTACCGCTTCCTTAAGAGTTCAGTAGCCATTCTCTGCGGGCTGGCTCACTAACACATCTCGGAGCTGTGTCGTGACCTCTTTCGGCAAACGAGCTACTAACTGGCTGAATTTAGCCCGGTCAGAAAAGACTCGGTTATTGTAGAATTCTGCTCTAGGTGTACGAACCATAGGATAGGGTCCATTTCTAAGAAGGGTGGGACTACCAGTGATATGGCTACCGTGGGGTACTCGAGCGGCTTAGAATCGTTAGCTGACATGGATATGACAAGTAACGGTTACACAATGATATAATTAAAACGGTGATATAAAAATAATATAATCGAAATATATAACGAACAAAGAAAATCCTTCCGGAAGTACAAGGCAAAATAATGATACGGAACGGACTCATTGAAAAACGGCAGTGTAACCACGTGTTCAAATTAAAATCGGGCTCACCAATTGTTGGAACTGATCCAACAAAATAAAACCCTGTCGGTGAACATTAACGACAATCGATCGACAATGTAAAGCCAAAACTCAGCGCGTTGACCCCGTGTGTTATTACCGACCCTGGAAAATAGAGTGTACATAGAGATACGTCAAGCTAGCGAGGCACGGAGCGAGTTGTGCTTTTAGCCACCGGCCGGATGTTACAGAATGAGTAGCTTGACTGAAACAAAAGCAGGTACAAAACCAAAATCATCGAGAAGGTACAGATGTATGCGACTATCAATATATTATTTATTATAGTCGCTACATGCCTATATAAACTTATCAGCTAACGTTACGCGCACAAGAGTGGCTGAGACAATTTACCGGGTTGCCCTGATCCGGCTTAGGTAATACGTGATGTGTCTGATTATTCCTTGTTCTTACGTGTATGATGTATATAACCTACACGTATTACCTTCGCGACTGGTGAGAGTTAATGAAAGCTAAACATGTTGCAGCATTCCTTTCTACTCTGATGAGGTGGTTATAGGGAACTCAGTGTTTAAGAGAAAAGAGCGCCGGATTACTGAACTGTGCAGTCCTCATTGGAGAGCATAATCAAAGATAAACGTGGTGGATGAGAGACCGGAACCCAAAAGTGGTTTAAAGAACACTGTTGATTAGCAAGGACAGTTGAAAGTGTCGACCTGACCTGAGGACGGCGGTTAATTCTTCTAATCCGGATGTATACTAAGCGTTGACATAAACTCCTCAGAAACCAGGCTGTCCATGTGGAATGGCCATCAAACAGAAGTCACCGGACTCGCCTGAATAACACCAATAAGAACGAAAAATCGGAGGAGCGTAGGTGACAAAATCCATCATGAAAAGCAGCCCAACGTCCGCACTCGGAAGAAGTGCACTGTAAGAAATGCGGCTCATGGTCAACTTTAGTAAATTCATGCAGATGCATGAAAAATATACTTTCAAATAGCACCATGCCAAATTTTTAACGAGATCGAGAGTCATCACTATACTGTAGCTCAGCTGCATTACTCCCCTGGGGAATTCCAGTGGTCGAATGGGAGTTTAGACGAGAAACAGCTCGGGCGCTAGCAACTGCGGCCAGCAACGAACGAAGCGACAGACCATGTGATTCAAGTCAGAAAAATGTCGAAAATTCTCATTTACATTTGTGAAAGAGTAGAGAGCTCAAACTGTCGAAAGACATTGTAAAACCTGCTCCAGTTGAACCACTCAGTTAATTTAAAAAACGGAAGTTATCGTCAGCATTTTGGTAGTCAGAAGTGGGAGGAGAGTCAAATGACTTAGTAATACTTCATTTGGCCGGACTCCACCAATTAGGGTGTAAGCCTGTAAAAACGTTTCATACAAGCTTCAGAGAACCGTTGCGTTGCGGATGGCATTTTTACGTACGGAAGAATACAACGCAAAAATCTGAAAGGCCTTCTGAGCTTATGTTTATAGCAAGGCATTCACTTGAGACGGAAAAGGCTGTATCTAGGACCATGTGCTCTGGCTTGCTACGGTTGAAGACCAATGGGAAACAGTGAAGACAATAAAGTCATTTTCGGAGGACACGCAAGCGATGTCACGTTCGGATTGGATGGACGACTTAGTTTCTATCCAATCCGCTGATGTTATGCATTCGGTTGTTCGTGGGCAACTATCATCATAGTGGACAAAAAAGCCAGCTGTTCGGTAAAAACCTATGTTGACCAATCCCCGGTTTAAACGCTGTCCTTGAAAATGTCCCTGTCATCGATACGAGGTTTGTTCACCAGCCTTGAGGATGAGAAATAATTTGTTAAGTTGGAACTGTCTGACGCATCTCTCCAAATCAAGGATGACCAGGACTTTAAACAGCTAATAGTTATCAATGCACATCGTGGTCTGTTACGCTACAACCACCTCTCATTTGATGTTAAGACATTCTCGGCATTTTTTTAACCAGTAATTCATACAGTGTTAACTGGCGTTGCGGTTAAATCAGTCTGCTCAGATGATATGCCGGTGTTCGATAAGAATTCGAATGAATTGTTCGACAGACTGGATTGCGTGTTGTAGGAGACAGAAGGTTACGCAGTTCACTTGCTTCCAGATAAATGTTTCCTTAATCGATCGAGTACTCAGGACTTATAATCGTTTCGAATAGCCCCCGTGAGTTCATCAGAGGTAATGGTGGTTTGACAAGGTGTTTTTCAAAGGAGAAAAATTCCGTATTCTGGCCACCGCAGAAGCGACTGAAATTCGGTTGCACAACCCACAGCGTTGTGTTTAGAAGATATTTGCTCAGGCCCTACGGTTGTCACGATCCTATGTTACTTGGTTGACACCTCCGAAGACCAAGTTGGTCACCTGATTGCCCTCCAATTCAGAACCGTCTGACGTAATTATGTAACAAATTGTTCCTGATATTGCTCGCTTGAAAACGATGATAATATGAAATGTTATGTAATTGGCGCGACGACGAATAACCGAAAACAGACTGTTCGTTCTGAGTTATAATTAGACAGATCGTAGACATCCTGAATCGTCTACCGTCACTGTGAAGTAGGATGTGCCAGCTTCTACCGGTCTGACAATTTTTTGGGTCCAGTGAGCCATTACGTCCCATTCTAACCTGCCGTGCACGAAGTTCGCGCCACTCAGTCAGCTACTACAAACAAAAGATGCTAATCGGCATGGAGCAGAAGTAAGTCTAGGAGTCGTTAAAAAAATCGAGTCAGTGTCCACTCACGATCTACTCATTCAGTTTGAGGCAAACCTAAAAACTGCGGTAGTAGCAGAGGTCTCAAATTTTGGTGCCGTGGTTAATGTTTTTTTCTGATGGCTCTGAAAAAGCGACCATGCGTGTGGCACGAATGCTCACATACACTGAAAAGAATTCGGAACAGAAAAGGATAGTTAAGCAAGTATTTTCGCTGTGGAGAAGTTTCGCAAACCGTTTTACGAACAGCACCTCGCGTGATCCACAGATCACAAGCTACTTTTATCGTTGATTCAACCATTCAACTGCAGCAATGAGCTACACTATCGCCGAACTGAGTTTGGACGCAAGCGCCGAATTTGCTGAAACGGACGCTCATTCCCGATTGACTGAGTCGCACATTGATTAAAAGAAAGACGACTGTGGCCGACATTACTGTCGATAATGATTTCAGTGAGATCATAGCTGAGGCTTTTCGTGCAACACTTGCTACATTCGAACATGCTAGGCCTTCACCTAATAAGACAAAGTATTCCAGTAAGCCTTCAAGTATGTACGATGATCTCCGCTGGCATTTCAGTTAGGTGAACTGCATCAGTTCTCTCTGTGATGTGAATAATCATTAGTGGCCAACTCGTCTACTACTTGCAGCTAGGTTATGCCAATAGCACTCCATCAAAATCTCGCAGTTCACTCAGATATTGGTCAAACGAAGTCCCAGTTACGAAGTTTCGTTTATTGACTTGGAACAGATGCTACTGCGCTGTTCCCACTGTACTCACTCCGATGACAGTCCGACAGAAGCTCAATTATAATCTTGAATCTATCCAACATATACACCACCCGTCGACCTCGCTGGTCCGCTCGACGAAGTCAACCGTGTCGTCGTGACAGAGGCCCATTGTGTGAGCTTCTCTGGACGAAGGCAAAATTCCTCCCAATCAATTCCCTGTCTCGTCTACCTATTATCCAAACTTCAATCGACTAGAACATGCCTGTCCACCTTTCTTCCCCTGACCGCGCACGTCCGCGTATTCCGTGCTCTGCCCACGACGAATCCATGTACGCCATTTGTGTTGGTTGTCAGCACTGCATGGATTTCGTCGGTTCCCTCTCTCGACTCATTGCGGCTATTTGCGTAATGGCTGTACTTCCTTGACTCTTCTGTTCGTAACTCTTCGTCTGGTTGCGTTGTACTGTTGAAACTTAAAACAGAACGAACTGAAGTTTGTACTTTGCTTACGCAGTATTCGTAGTTATTTCTGCGATCAATATTCGTTTTGTCATTTCTTGGTCTTAGAAATCGAACACATTACTCAACGTTAACCTGGCAAAAGTTACACTTATTCCAAGTGGCGAAGAACATTTCCAGGTGTTTCAAGGACCGTTCCATCAATTCAGGTTTCCTTAGGCGTTTGCGTTCAACAGTGGCATGCCATACACATGTGCAGTTTTACCAGCGTTGTGCCCTGTAAGATGTCGGACACGTCCGTGCTCAACGATATCATCCACAGCCGAGCAACCAACTGGAACTTTCCGTCTGCACGCTTATGAAAGCCAAGGGGAAGGGAACAACGGGGGATGGGATTCATCGGGTCTCGTTCGAGCATCGCGACATCCGAGCCATGTAGTACAGATGGTCTGCCACGATCCATTTGGTCCCCGATGCGCTCCGGCCTGGCGAACCAGGGAATCCTATAGAAAAATGCGTGCGGAAGAAACTCACAACCGTCACCACGGTGTTAAGGAACAGTGACTCAGCACCGAAGACCCAGTATGCGTTTGAGATTACACAAACGGACTACCAAGCTAGCCAGCTGAAATAATCAGTAACCAGAGGTACAAAGCTCTATTCGATGTCGTAGTGTGCACCAAACGATGCATTCGACATATCAACCACGATTGCATAGGACAAATTCTAACACAGTAGGCACCATTGACGCATTGTGCACCCCACAAGATATACTAATTGACACTTGCACCTTAACGAAATCGACCTCCACCTTGGCCGCACATACAACATACAGAATTGTGATACACAACAAACGGCCTAAAAGAACGAGGACGCCAGTCAGGCTATTTCAAGTCAATCCAAAACCTCCATTACCAATAGCATCCGTTTCCCTAAGAGAGAAAGCCTGCAGCAAAACTGCTTCCTCAAGGCTCTAATGACTGACCGTTGTGCTGACCAGTGAGATATACTTCGCTCCCTCGGTTAGCATATTGGTGGTTTTCTCCGGCATTACTACCTCTTGAATGATCATTTACTTATGACCAAACATACCCACCTCCTAGTGGGTGTGACATTAGTACTCAGCTCTAAATCCCTTGGGCCTGACGATGCATGCGTCCAACTGCACTTTCCCGTCCTCTACCGTTGTGGGCGAATTCAGAGTCAGTTTGTGGATCCCGGTAGATTCCCAGAAAACCTTACCTCCTGCTATTGCGCATTCCAGAAACTTAGGACGGATTCCCTCGAGCCAACATGTTTTTGTAACACAAACGACTGAGGAGATACCACCACCCTGACAGATCAATCACCACCTTCCTCTTCTACTTTCCATTTTCATCTGATCAACAACAGGTAAGCAATGACGCACTTAATGTCCACACTCCCCGAATCAGAACAAGCTGCTCAGGCGAGCAACACTCATAGCTTGGGGTTAGATGCGTGTTGTCTCCGAAATATGCCTTTACTATCTTAACGGTCACCTAGTTGCATTAACATTTGGGTAATGCTGCAGATCAACAGCCCTCTCTAGGTGGTCTCGGGTGAAAATAGAGCCTGAAAGGCCGCCCGAAGGCCACCAGAATAAGGCAACTTAAACCAGGATCGTCATCAAAAGCGGTTTGTTCACTCGCTGCACCTAACCCGGCCTCAGATTTCGCGAAGCAACGGTCAACCTGCACGCCTGGACCAATCGGACCGTCACCAATCGGCCAGTGACTTGGTTTCTCCGTAGTATGTTAGGTGGATGTCTTGACCTAACGCTATCACCTCTTTGCACAATTGTACCAGCCTGAAGATGAACTATCGAAGAATTTATTCGTCTATACGTTATTCTCACTATCGTAATGGATAAGTTCGAAAAGCTGATATTTGGGAAGTGTACACGTTCACGACCGATAACCGAGAAAATGAAAATACATCTTCGCCAGTTAGGCCAAACACTCCGAATACGACACCGCATATTGTTCATCGGAACTGTTGATAGCTGGAAGAGACCATAAGCAGATCAAGTAATGACGTGGCCATGGGCAATGGAAGTCATGACTGTCCAGTTAAACTAGTAAGTGTTGTATACCAGGTTGGAGAGTTTGCGGTTACCAATGCTGCTGATTGGAAAGACTCCCTAACGTGGCAGTGTTGACTTCTTTTTCTTCTTCCTGAAGCTCAATCGCTTTTGTTTCTCTTCTTGTCAGTTTCCTCATACATCTGCACAAATTTATTACTGTGCTGCTACACTACCGTTGGGACTAGCGGCAGCCCGGACCGTTGTACCCAAAGGCACGGCTCAAGACCGAAAATGATGCTAATAAATACGGATGGTTGCGAAAGTTATTACAAAGGACTGTCCACCTACTGTGCTGGACGCGCACACACGCGACCAACAGTCCTTCCGAATAATGAGCCGAACTGTAATCCCTAAAGGCGTCCGATTAAAAAAACATGAGTAGGTGTGCTACCTATCAGATTTAACGTTTGAAACCACTTGATTTGAACGTCACAAAAACGAGAGAGAAGACACCGCAGGCCCATACGCACTGGGTAGCTGAGAATGGTGCAGCCATCAAGTACTATGAACGGTCTACATTAAAACACAGCGACTAAGAAAAAAGTCGTCGGTAGATTACAAACACCTTTGCTGCGAACATCTTAAGGCAGGATTTAAGAGTAGCGCATCGGGGCCACAAGCACAGTGCACAACTAGATGGAAACGAGCGACAATAGCCGGAAGGATTAGGAGATAGCAACCACATGTTGGGCCTTGACTGGAACTGTTTTGTGACCAGATACTGAGACTTCAAAACCCACATCAGGTTGGTACATTCAGTTGCAACATAAACCCTTCACAATATCGATGACAATCGTAAATACCACCAGGACCCATTGAGTTAGCCATTCAGCAATCTTGCCTCCGTCCGAATAGTTTTTATGGAATTAAACATAGCAAACTCGGTTAGTTAATTTCAAGGCATGAAACAGGTCATACGCTTATTATCATTAGATGTGAACGGATTAAAACACCTAGACCGAACTATTCTGATCTTTCAATACTTTATTCATCAGTTCATAAGAGGATACAACACTGTCGGGTCATTCAAACCCAAAAGTCTGTTAGTATACGATTTGCAGAAAAGTCAAACCATTTTTCACGTGATAAACAACATGGAACTATTGACAGGTAAACGGCTACAAATGTGATAACCAGTGAGAATACAACAAAAACATTGATAAAAGATCCCGAAATGCAATTTGGGATATACAAAAATGAACCACCACGGTGAGGATGACATGAAAAATCCGGTTCACGATTTCAACACATCAGCCAGTTCACCAGATGCCGCCAGCTCTTTAACTATATCCAGGCCTCCAATAAGTTCACCTTTCACATATAATTGAGGATAGGTTGGCCAATTTGAAAATGTCTTCAGACCTGTCGGATATGAAAGTGAAGGGATAAGTGAGCGTTGTTAGTATCCATTGCCTTATCAACTAAGGTAGTAAACCATAAGTATAAGGATGGCGATTCCGACGCGGCATGTATAATTCAGTTAACCAAGTTGTACTACAATTTTTCTCCAGTTAATGCACCATGCAACGGTAAATAGGTGCGTCAAAACAATCCTAATCTGCGGTATTTTACAGAATGTAATCGACCGGGATCGCACACAAATCCGTAACACGATAATACAAATGACGTCGCAATGCGGAGCTCAGCTTAACAGAAAGTAGCGAAATATCAATCTAAAAACAGTATGAGTGCAAGTGTGCACGAAGGCTAACGGATCTAACGATATTCAACTAAAAACCAGCGAGGCTTCACATGAGGCAACGAAGGATGGTAGTTGGTTGTTCTTCAAAAGCGCTCCTACGACCGACAGCGACATACCAGGGGTCAACTCCTGGTGTTCGATGGCCGAACAACCACGAAAAGAACAAACCGGGCAGAAATCAGACCTACTCCACATACATAAACATTTACACGCCAGTCGGGTTTACCCCAAAAGTGACGAGAAAAACGTTTCTAAACCGGTCAAAAAGCGATAAATAGGTCAGGCGGAAAAACTAGAGATAATAATGCAGATACGTCGTTAACTACAGACAACTGCCATGTCGAAGAGAAGCTCAAGCCAACGATTTGAATAGTCACGAAAACTCTAGCCACGCAGGCGATACTTACCCACTTCAATGAAACACCCAGAGCCCCCACATTTTGTGACCACGTCGTTGCTTTACCACCACGTGGATTTATCGATTGGTGATACCAGTATATAATGCCCGGCATTGTAGACGCTCAGGTGACATGCGCAGTACATGGCCCAATCTGAGCAAGTTGTGCAACGTGGTTAGTTTCAATACTAATCGCGCATCCCGAGCGTTTTGGAACACGAGCCTAGCGAACAGTCGTGCTGTGCACGCAATCAATCCATCGAATGCAGGCTCATTGGCGCGGACAACAATGGTCAAACACAGCAAGTCTGTTGATATCTTCACCGCAAACCGGTCACGTTCCCAAACCACAGAGCAAAACAGAACGTACACAAGCACCACGTACCTTTCCTTTCAGCGACAACGCAGGCTGGCAAAGATAACTCGTTCCTATGTTATCCCCACCGATATCTCATCAGAAATAGCACAGGTTGACGAGATAGTGCTACTCAAGTATGTGAAGGTGCACACAGTCTCGAACGTATTACCTGCAGTGAAAAAAGTAGGAGCGGAAATGCACCAGTCTTGAAGCAGCACTTTACAATTTGGAGGTGCGAAGCTCATTCCATACAAACCAGCCCGGTCACTCATCATGTTTAGCATGGTCTCGGACAGAGGGATTAAGTAAGGCAATGTCATCCGTATACTCCGGATCCGTCAACCGAGCAGCAGGAAGAACCTCAATACCAAGTTCAATGGACACCTCAAGTGCACTCTCCCGAATTTCGTCCATGACTAAAATGAACAAGAAGGGAGAAATCAGACACCGCTGACGAACTCCACTAGAAGTGAGGAACACTCCAGACAGTTGTTGCTTGCAGAATGAGCACACCGTGACCTCAAAAGATTCACGTATTTACATGGGACTCCCTTGCGAAAACGACAGTTCCATGAACGTTATGAGCAACTGAATCGAAAGCAGCATTTGGTTTTAAAACGACCATGATCGTCGACGGACTATAAAAGTGCCGATGTTCCAAGAGCCGTCGAAGGGTAAACATGTGATCCGGAATCCTGTCTCTCCCTCGCGTATCTGACTTCTTCTGGGCCTAGTGAGCCGACGCAACAGACGCAACAGACACTAGACTGGCGCCTCTGTGGTTGTCACATAGACTTCGGGTCCCCTTTTGAAAACGGAAGTTACTGTTGATAAACACCAATCACGAGGTACTTCTTCACTCTTCAGATCGTGTAGAGCAATGTTGTCAGTTCTGATATCAACCTTCCTTTGCTATCCTTGAAAAGAGAAGAAGGCAGAACTGGACTAGCAGCCTTGTTACACTTCAATAACTTAAGCTCCAGGGACACTCCTGCTTCAGACGGAGGGCCGTCTGGAACGCAGCAGCTGACTACTCGGATCACGCCGTCCACATGGTCCCGTCGAGACCAACTGACTTGATCTTCAAAATGCTCAACCCACTTGTTAAGTCGGCGCGACTGACTGGTGATAAGTGGACCGTCTTTTTCGCATACGGTCTCACTTACACCGACTCGACGGCCTGTACAACCACGGATCAGGGGGGAAAGGCTTTCTGCTACTCCGAGACAAAAAGGCTCGTTCCACCTGTTTCGACTGTTTAACCAAGTGGTGCTCAAGGCCTCTGTGCAAACTTTTAGTCAGCTTGCGTTTAGGTTCCTGAGGGTCGCCATCGCATTCAGAATCAGGTGGAATCGAGCAACGCTTGTTCATGAGGTTTATCAACGTGACAAAAACCCAGTTATGTCGCAAATGAGCAGTTCTTTCAGAACATACCTCTATACATAGCAGCTGCGATTCGTTCTCAGTGTTCATTAGATTCTGGTAACTGAGTTGAACTGGGAAATTTGTTCAATAATGCATTTTGATGAGCGTTCGTTACACTCTTCGTTCGGACGCCAGTCCATTATCTTCATTTACGAGCGCATGACCTCTGGGCAAATAAAATAAAAACGGGCACACACAACAGCATGTTCCGAGTCTCGGTGGCTGTAACAAAATGCACAACAGCCTTTAAGAGGGTGCTGCCACCTGTAACTGAATGCCACACACAGGTCTCCATGTAACAGTGGGTTTTCTTGTGATGAAATGCGGCACTCGAACAACACAGACCGTGGGGTGCGTACAGCTACAGCTGTCTTTCGCTACTGTCAGTGCATTGTGCCCGCACACCAAACAAACCTTCCAAGCCTTTCTCCTCCGCAGAAAGAGGACCAAGTTGGACATTAAAATCGTCGGCTAGTATGGTGATGTCCAAGTGTTTGGTCTGTCTCAGAAGGTCGACGAAGGCGTTGTAGAACGCATCTGTGGTAGCATCCGAACAGCTGTCCGTTGGAACATACGCCGATGTAATGGAAACACAATGCTTTTCTGGTTTACGTCGACAGACCTTAACCGACGGATTGAGTAGGCCAGCGCGTAAGCGACTATTCATTGGGATCCAATGGAGCAAATATTGCTTGCGCTTGGACTGAGAGCTATCTAGAGGTGAGCTCAAATGGATAACGGCGCTAGAATCGAACACTCACGTCTTTAACACGCAGCACAACACAAGCCCCAGACTCGGGACAGTACTTGCCAGAGCAGCTTGCTGACCGACTTATCAGAGTGTAGACAATAAAGGCGTCAATGTTAGCCAGCCGTCTTGCCTATGGAAAACAATTGCCACCCGAGGGCACAGAGAAGGCAGGAAACTTGGAGGGTAAAATAGGAGAAAGTTGTAGTGGATTAACAGTGTCACTGTCGGGAGAAAGATAACTTCCATTACTTTTCGGTCGTTTATGCTGCGGAACGGGGGTGACTTAAGGGAACCCAGCTCCAGTCTCTGACTCAAAAGACTGACCAGCGAGAGAAAAAGATACAGGATTTTCCTGAGGGGTCAGCAAATCAATGGCCTGACTTACCTGGCGGTGATGGGTTTGTCTAACCTAGGGCGTGGAGAATGAAGCGTTGATGTTTGATTCTGAGCACTGCTGTGCGCAGTGAATGTATTAAGCTGCATCAAGCGTTGAATGGTGCGGAATGTTTTTCGATTGTACTGAATAGTTCGCCGGCAGTCACGATTGACCGTTAGGTGATCGGAATTCCTTTTGTTTAAAAGTACCTTTTCTGATTGCTTTTTGCCTGATTCCGAAGATGGGACCCACAGCATCGGCTAATGACTCCTTGGCTATTTTTTCCAGTCCAACTGAGATCCACGAATGAAAGCATGGGCGCTCCGAAAGCAGCCAAAACACTGAATTATGCGTACGGTAACCAAAATGAATACCAGTTTGTCCACCGGTCCCAAAGGCAGTGAACTACACGACGTTACGAGGGTAACTGACACAAAAAGAATATTGTTCACTCAAGAAACTATGGTTGTACGATTGTGAGAAGATAAAAACGACAGTGTTGCTCGATACGCAGACATAGATCGGAAATTTCCGGGGCCTGAAAACAATACGCAACTCACTGAGAGGTCAACTTAAATCCGAAGCGCTCAACTGAAGCGGTTTGGTCTATATTATCACCAGTTTGTCAAAGGTGCGAGCGGCTGAATGACGGCCAACCGATGAAGTGAACAAATTAAACTGATTCCACGAAATGAACGTCTACTTCTGACGGTATGAATTTCAACGCTGGTATGACAAGCGGACAGTACATAAACCTGGCACCACACCTAAAGGCGCAATCGCTCATAAAAAATACTGAATTCACTCAGAGGTAGGGGTCCATTCAGTCGGGAAATTTTCATTCAATCATTTACGATTAGGACAACTCACCTTGCCGAACTTCCTCATCCAGTAGAATGTCAAAAGTGTCAAAGGTAACATTGTACGAATTCAGCAATTCCAGCATCTGTCGACTAAACCCACATCGAGGTTGTGAAGCAGAACCTTTCATGAACAGCATGATGGGGGAGCGCTTGATCAGATCGCTCAAACGGGTGTTCAGAGCAGTGTCTGCGTTGGTGGTCGAAGGTTTTATCACTGCATTGTTCCATCCTTTGTGCAACCCAGTTATTAATTGGGTGAGTTCAGCAATTTTGGCACCACAAACACGATGTACTTCAGCCCCATCCTATGTATGATGACAGATGGAGCAGAAAGCATGGTAAAAGTTCCAGATGTATCAATGACAACTGACCACCATAACGAACTAGAACCAAACGGAATGTACTAGTTTAGACAGTCTGCCCCAGCTTGATGTACAGCTGAGAACTGAACGGCATTTCAGTCTACATAATCGCTGACAGCTTTTGAAGCGACGAATTCAACAGAACGGCCCAAAACTATGTGCACCAAATGACCAACTGAAAGTCTTGCACACAGAGTAAAACTAACGTTTGGATGGAACTAAGATGAAGTTCTGAACCAAGAATTGCTCCAGACAGAAAGACCGTTGGCCGTAACCAGTCGAAGTGACTTTGCGATTGCTCGTCATCCTAATGGACCAAAATACAGCAATATACGACCCAATAGGGTGAGGCAATCAACAACTGTAGACACATCATCATCATCAACAGTTTAAGTACACGAAAGCCTTAAGTTGGACTGTACGATCAGTGTTTATAAATTATTTCAGATTAGGCCATTAAGTTGATGTTACGGGGCAATCATTGGAACAGGTACAGCATTACTTGATCAAATAAAAAGTTTAGGCTACCGACGACCAGAGGGCAAATAAGACTACGTGAAACAAGCCAAAACCCTGAATAATATCACCTACACACTGCAGTTACGTCGGATGAGCTACTGGACTATAGAGTTAGGCCCAGTGAAATTGTCCTTCCAACATTTCAAATGCTTCCAGTACATACACGACTGAAGGCAGCCTGTCCGGGCCTTTTGTCATAACGAGAATAAACTATGACCCAGTGCACCAAACTGCATGGTGTGACGATTACGCCGATAGTCACTCAACAGTCAGGCCAATAGGTGCAAGTTTGACAAGTCTCCGGATCCTCCAAGCTAGCAGCAGGACAGCCCCAAGTTTTCCTGTCTAGGTCTGGACGTTGGAGCAGCACCTCAAATAATACAGCCATGTATACTCACAACACTGTTAGTCACATACGGCATCGGCCGTTTCATAGACTGAGTAGTCGTATCTGCTGCGTACAAAACAGTGGATAAGCAAAAACAACTGCTGACCTCCCTCAACATCATCATCATAGACAACAATACATCAGTGGTTCACACTAATGCTTAACTGACACAACCATGCAGAAGATAAACAACAAACCCTATATAGGAAGGAAAGAAAAAAGGGGACGGGAAGGAACCTAACTACTGAAAAATAACAAGGATGTAACCGTTTAAAGCGGTTACAAGATTCCACGTGAAAAATTCACTTACTTGCATTATGATAACTGTGGGCACAACACTGATTCCCATTTCCTTGGATAGCTCTGACACGACTTCAGCGTCCACCTAGAAATTCATAATAAAGTTAAACCGAACAGTAAAAGCGATGAAGTGTAAAAACGAATGTATGCATTTTTGAGAGCCTTCAAATCGTATTCAACTTGTCAGGCCAGGAGAAAATGCACTTCCAAGGCGACATCTATCTACGGCAACCGGTAAACAGCACGAGCGACCTCGATTCAGGTGCTGTTCTGCAAGTGCCGAAACGTCATGCAGAAATACACTCTATAAAGATAACTCACATTGACAAACCGAACATCAGAGTTTGTAAGGTCGTCCGAAAGTGTTTTAAGGACATCTGTTACGTGTGCGCACTGTGGAGCCCATGAGGCGGTGAAGTTGATCACTAACGGGGAGCTGAATGTGAAATAGGGTAAAGAATAATTCGATGTACCTTTTATCTGACAACAAAGTGCGAAGTGAATCGGATGAGGAACACACACGTTCAGGCATAGTGCTACGATATTCGGAAAATCTAACTGGGTTATAGAGCAATTTTTGATAGAGTGGCCTGAAAAAGAACGTAAACTGAACAGAGCACACAATCACCGGATAAAGATGTACAACAGACATAACCAACGTGGCACATTTATGATTTTAGATGAGACCCAACTGTGAAAAATCAGGGCTTCGGCTGGATTCGAACCAGCGACAGACACAGCACGCCTGTCTGACACTAGTCCGAATCCACCCGAAACCCTGACTTTCCACAGTTGGGTCTCACCTAAAAACAGAAACGAATGAACATTGGCCCGGCTAGAGGAAGCTGTAACTCGAGTCACCGAAGGCCACAACAACGTCTCGATAAAAACCTCCATCAAGAGAAAGAAAGAACAAAGACTGAGTAAAGTTGGAATAACTAGAAGCATTAGTGCGATACATGAAGCCCAATGAAAACGTACTGGATGCAAGCGCCGCAGTACAAACAACAGACAGTGAGCATGAAACCGAGTTGGGAATATGACGAAAGGGTCACCGGCTGCTTCTGCTTATCTCCTGATCTAAGATCAAGAAACGAGAAACACTTGAACGGATCACGTCCTGAACCTTTGGACAAACAACACGTCATTCGGCCACCACCTCCGACCCAAACCAAAAGGTGCGCAACGTGAGCACAAACCATGCTGTGTGGAAGTTGGGCTTATCAACGAGCTACTTGTTCGCACCATATATACGCCAGCGAACAATGTTACTATTCCCACTGAACGTTAGCTATGTTCCGGAGACACCGTGTGTCGAAAACGGACGGTCGCAGCAATCAAGTCCGAACAGGTTAAGTACTGTAGTCGTATATGACTACGTATGAAGTATTGAGCACACTATTTTTGAATGAATGGTGGATGCTAACAAGTGTAACCCAGGATTGGTAACATCAGTACTCAGTTAACCAGACAACCAAATACAAGGCACTGAAAATGATAGCAAACCGCTGTAGGTGTGCATCTTACGGTCTTGAAATTTCAAGCGGCAAAAAGCAACTTTTAACGCACAGACCGTAGGTTAACGTACAGTCCGTAGGTTTTCGGTAGCTTTCACCTGCATGCCTTCCACGCACCGCCTGCATCGTTGCATAGCTGCAGATTTCAACCTATTCGAGGTCGTTTCTTTTGCACGCCGTCATCATTAACTGGCCATACGGCCATTTAGCGCATCCCATTCGCGTTGGTCGCCTCGCACATATATGTAACTGAGTCCGCCAGCTTAACCTACTTAAGCCTTCGCCAGATGCACTCCAGTGCCGACAAACGGACATCTCAAAGCAAAACACAAGAGGAAATGGCGGACGGCGTTCGATCCCACAGACCAAGAAAGTAGACAATAAACAGGGAAAGAGAAAGGCCTGTAGCCAGTAACAGCACACAGCAGAGTAAGTTGTGTGCAACACCTGTGTTTAGATGTGCTCGCGCACCACAGGAACCGAATGACTTCATGCGTCATCATCGTCATCATCATAGACAGCAATACATCAGTGGTTAACACTAATGCTTAACTGCCACACAACCATGAAGAAACAGCAAACCCTATATAGAAAGAGAGAATGAAAAAGAAGGGGACGGGAAGGGACCGAACTACTGAAAATAACTACGTCCATATTCAAACATTCAGCATCAAGGTGCCTACACCTTGCAAACAA
>QNGE01000638.1:113569-167826 GCA_008508345.1 Paragonimus westermani
CCATCTTCCAACCCCCAACCTGGAGGACCAGGAGACTGTAGTTTGTCAGACCTCTACCTGTTGGCCTGCCTGGTATGAGTAACTCTGTCCAGTTTAGCCCAAAAGGTCATAGAGATGCGCAAGCCGTCACACCACGTCAAGGTCCAGTCTCACCGTGACGGGACTTCATGCGTGCCTGCATGTTTATCCATGTACAAACTTCGAGACGTTACAACACGCAAACGAGCAAATATTCCTATGCACTACCTTACTACATGCGCATATATATTCGTTTAGATTCTATATGCATTATCGTTTACGGGTCCACCCTTTCTCAAGACCACCAAAATAAAAGGCATGAATGGAAAACTCGGGCAGTCTGCACCCTGAATTAACGACCCTGGCTAACTTCCTCAAAGCAGAACCAAGACAGTGCGGTATGTTAACATTTCGTTTAGTGTCATCAGTCGCAACCGTAAAACATACCAGCGATATATATCATACAGATAAGTTCTGGCTTGAGCCAGAAAATGTCCAGTTTCTTGCACCAGTGCGCTTCCGAGGGCGCCTGTAGAGTTCAGAAGGGCTATGGCCAGTCAGTTACGAACGCGATAAGTACACGAGAAATATATTGCCGACACGTAAAATCGACGAGAGCGAGATGAAACGTTAGTACAGCAGAAAATCAGGCGAGCATGCACCGGAGCAGAAACGTTCGGGTGCCCGGGTGACATGCCAGTAACCATACTCGTTCAAACAAACGTTCAAGCGCATACGAAATGTGGAGAGGAGAAAGAATACAAATGCTAAATGTAACTTCAATGCAGTTAGCAGTAAACAAATAGGGCCGCTACACGCCCAGCGCTGCGACGATAACAGAAGTCCTTCACTCCCACGATTAATCATGAGGGCTACCAGATAAAAGCTGAGGAGTTTCAGCCGTTAGTGCAATCAGAACACAAGTTCCCAGCCACCACTGATACACGCAAGTTTGTTCCCCCAGTGGAAAGATGTGAAACAGATGTAAGATCAACATGCGTTTGATTCCTAGAACCTACACTTTCAGACACTGAGGTTAACTGTGTAAATAAATTAAATAAAAGCAATCAATGAGACAAAAAGGAGATGAGAAGAAAAGTACAGAGGAAACTGACTCAAACGAACCTCGCACATCAGGTCCGGAAAGAGAGGTGGCCAGCCCCATCAAGCTTTCTTTCGAACTGTCACACTCTCAGAGGACACTACACATTGTGGAAGCATGTTCCAAAGGTTGCTAACTCGACACACGAAGGAGTTAGCCTTACTTTAGGTGGCAACCGATTACTAAACGTGCGGAGGGCACATTACAACGCCAAGTTCAACATGGCCAATATCTTCCGTTTTCCAGCTTCGCTCCTGGTGCATACAAACAGGGCTCGGTTAGGATATTGTTTTATAGAGCCGGGGGTATTTTCAACCCTGACAAATTTCAGACGGAACAAGAGTTGCTAAGACAAACCTCACTAGCAAATGGATATCCTGATAAATTTATCGAGGCACATAATGCGGTGAAAGACCACTGAGCCCCTACTTACGGCTCAAAAGAAGGGCGTTTTGCTGCTCTTGCCATTTAAAGATGACCATCTAGCTATCGACATGAAGCACATATTGAGGTCTGTTCTGACTTGAATGTAGGCGGTTGCGCAGTTACGCTTAGCCCACAACACCAGAGGACCAGTTACCCGCAATCGCAAACGTAGTTTGCCAAACTCTTCTGACTCCAGTTTTGTGTACTAGTTCACCTGCAGCTGCAGTGACGTTTAGATAGATAGAACAGATCGACAACTGCCACAGTGAGTCGCCGAACAGATTCCGAAATGATTAAATCAAATGATAACGCACTGACGGCTTGAAATACAAATCCATCGATTGCTAAACGCCTCATGACAACAGGTCAACAACTGGAACTATTAAACTCACTCAAAATGTTGCTGAACAAACGAAATTCAAAGTTATTGGCTTTCTGCGAACTGACGCTCATCAGAACTTACCAGCCGACGTTGTGCGTAGGAGTGGCTGAGGTAACCTACAGGTTACCGGACGATTTCAACTACCGGATGATTTTTAGAAAACATCTACGCAATTTCAGATTTTGCTGGCAGGGTGGGTCCAGCACCATGTTGTACCCTCTGAGATTGAGTGCTCTACTTAGTTCCAATTATACCCACAACGATGTTAGCGCAAAAATGGACAGTTTTATACGACTCTGGTAACCCTTCACGTGATAGTCTTTGTTCAACAACAAACAATTTCCCCAATATGATATTGTAATTCAATGCTGTTACGCTACAACCTTGACGGTCGGACAACGAACACCATCAAGATTACGCATTTCTTTCGAGGAGCAAATTCGAAGAGTGAGCAGTAGAGACCAAGGACCGTGTGGCTTCTCTAAGGACTTCGGCTGGAACCGTGTTTCTCCGTTTTGTACTCATGATTCCGTGTACTTCTGTTATACGACTTCCCATGTGACAAAATACGGCAGGGCCCGCGGGGCGAAAGGCGGACAGTGGAATTACGGCCCCGCGCGGGCAAAGAGAAAAATTCGCGAGCAACACTTTCTTGGCCCTACTAAATTCGGCGATATCATTGAAATCAATTTCCAAATTGCCCATCACTCACATTTGATCGCAGCCTTCGCATTCAGATAGACTTTCCAGCCAACCTCTTTCGAAAAGCACTTATTAGATCTCCTCAGTAGTGCATATCGTTGCCACGGCCGGGATTTGAACTCCGGCAATTCCAATCATGAGGCAACCGACACTTTCGAAGCTTCCCACACCCCTTTAGTAATTTCACTTCAAAATCCAAGGAATGAAGGGAAGCCATTCTTTTTACATCATAATCCATTAGGCAACTACGGTTGCGGAATTTGTGGAATCGCGATTCTGTTCCCCACAAAAATCATCTGCGTTCCACCTTTTACCCAAATTTTTTCACGTGGTCCGCAAAGGTGTTTGAAAATCCATGTCTCCGTAAATAACTTAGAAAGAACAAAAATGGAACGACAATCTTACAGTATTCCTTCCAGGCATGTTAATAATACCACAGACATCCACCAGTTCATACTGGGTAACCTGAATATCACCCCGCGAAATATTGAATTCAAACATGAATCGCAACAATAAGTTTTATGGGTGTTTGAAATTTCATATCTTCCTAAATAATTGGGGTAGAATGAAAGTAAAATATCAATATGGAACCACTCTTCCTACATAGCACATGCGAATGTACAATACAGGATAGCCACCACCGGGTTTACTCCAAACCCACCTCCACGACAGCTGCAGACTGCGGGTTAATAACGTTCAAGTTTGTGAGTTTGTTTAAACAAATGTCACCAATTTTGCAGAGAAGGGTAATACAGAGTTCAGTTTGAGGTTCATAGACTTTTATTCTCGGGATCATGATTTTACAAGACGCCTGTTTTTAACATTGTAGTCATTACGCACGGAAACGCGCGGGATAGCGGCATATTCCGGCGGATGAAGATTACCCTCAGGGAATGAAATCTGCCGTTAGACGGCGATAAACTGAAAAATCACTGAAAACCGGACGATATTTTCGCGGTATCGCTCGGGAATGTGAAAGTCATCGATTTCCATGACAGAGAGCATCAAAAGAGTAAAAAAATTGTTTTAGTTGACCGGAAATCGGTTTGTCCATTATTTCGCGCTGAGATCGAAATTTGCGATGGTAAGTGTTGTTGCGGTATTAATGTAGTATCTTGTGAGGAATTCTTCACGTGTGAATAATATTTGACCGATTTTATCTTACATTCCATTTTAGGCTACTGATTATTTGCAGGGCTTCAAAGATGTCTTTGAGGATCGCGAATTTGCTAGCATCAGTGAGTTCAAAAGTTGTTTAGATAGGTACATGAAGAATCACAATGTTCTGTATGTGCTTGGTTCAAGCAAGAAATCAGGTAGTGGACGCTTGAAATATGGTCATGTGAGTGTGATTGCCGTTGAGTTTACCTGTTAGATGGCGTTCCGTTGTATAAAGCACAAGCTACGTAAGAGGGAAGCCGTGGAGTACGACGTGTTTAGTGAGTTTAGTTTAAATACTTTGCATTGCATTGTTCCCGCGATACATGCTGCCAATCACGCTTTAACGTGGTTAAGAGGAATACCGTGTTGGTTGATAGCTCCTTCACGTTGGAGCGCAACCACGATTTAACTGCCTTGCTATACGATGCACATCCTAGGATTCGTCGGCTGACAGACAGTGAAGTGAACAACTCGAGACATCTTTTTGAGTACAACACGCCAACTGCTGAGTTGAAGCAGTATGCTGCGGATGTTTATGGCAAGTATATAACTACCATGGATATTTGCAACATACGTCATCGGTTGAAACCGCCAGTGGTAAGTAAGCGGGTTAGTGTGCACTAATGTAGCAGAAAATCTGCCATAAATCCTGGATCATATAGAGCAAAACGGCGTGCTGTGTGTCATCAGAGACGACAACAATAGGTACACGCACATATGTTTCGCACGCGGATAGCAAGTGCAGTTATTCAGACGGTTCCCTGACGTGGTAAACGTCGATGCCACTCGTGGGACCAAACGCCACTCCGCATTGACCGCTGTAGCCTAAAGCTGTATCAGTTCCTCGTTACAGACGGCATGGGCCATGGATGACCCGTAATGTACGCCTGTGTACGAAGTGAGAAATACGCATCACTGCGTAATTTGTTCGAGACATTCCGGGAGGTCATGGGGGAACATATACGTGTCAGAACGTTTGTGATGGATAAAATGGCGGCCCAAATGCGAGCAGTACGAGTGGTTTTGGGTGAAACATTATGTTATGTTACTTCCACGTTCGGAATACTGTGAGGAAACATGTAAGCTGTTGTAATAAACCTTATAATCACCATCCAGACGAATTCGTTCAGAAGCCAGAATTTGTTTCATCGCATGGCCAATTGCAATAACTCTGAAGAGTGAGTGGTCACCATTGTCTATTCAGTTCGCAGGTTCAACCGGTATGTTGCAATAATCTGGCGAAAAGACCCCAGCTTCATGAACTACCTCTTGTGCAATTGGCTATATATATAGCCAAAGTGGGCCATCCACGCACAGTCGGATGTTGTTCATTTCGGAATTCGAACAAACAACCGTCTGGAGAATGCGAATGGGCGACTAAAGAAGCGCACTCAGCCCAGAGATCACTTAGCCACGGTCATCGGCAGAATTTTGTCCCACAGCAGACGGCTAATCCAGGAGTTTGAGACACAGCACACCTATGGTTGTGACCACCGTGAGGAGGTTGACGTCGACGTGTAAGTGAAGAATATATTGTTACGGCTAGCAACGTTCGCCAGTCAACTGATTTTGGATTATTTCAATGGGTTTGTTTACCTGCTACACTGTAAACGACCGAACGAGCTCAGAGTAATCGCACTTTATGTAATATCAATTGGTAGCTTCGAGTGAGCTATGAGGGCACACAATGCACGGTGAACATCGGCGATGGCAAGCGTGAGTGCAATTTCTACAAGTCCGTGTGGTTGCCACGCATTTGTGTGCTGTCCGTATATAAAAAGTACTTCTATCCATACAGTAAGTTGTTGTTAACAATGACCGCGTTTGTTCTAGGCCACCTCCCAATCCATCGACGGTGGCTTGCTGAATGCAATTTGCCAGGAAGTAATGTGTTTCGCCAGGCAGTCACTGTTGGCGCCAATAAAACATTTCAAATGGATTGCAAAATGCTGCATCATGGGTTGGCCAAGTTGCAGGATGTAACTCTCTAGACAGGAAGCAGTACGTTCAAGACTATCCCATCTTCGACACATCAGTCAATTGAGAAAGCTCAGGCAATCTAACCACAGGTGGATTTTCCCGGTGTTCCACCCTGCAGTGCGAAAAAGTCAAGATTGGAGAAAAGTGTTCACATGAGGGTGACCCGTGGATATTGTGGTGAACCCTTCAACACGAATTTTTATCGGTGTGATAGCGATCAGCAAACAGCCTATCTTGCCGCACACTTGTGCGTGAGTTTCCGTTCAACACCTCTAATCATGTCACAACTTGAACACAAACTTATATGTTTTACAGCCAGTTGTTGCGTGCACTCGTGACGTGTGCTCGTGTCGAACATCATATACTGGTCGCGCTACAAGGCGATTGTCTGACAGAGTGCGCGAACCTCGTCCTGTGCGGTTAAACAAGGACGTGATGAAAGCGGTTTTCAGTATGACTGTTGCTCACTTGACCGATCCCACCATCATCTTGGTAAGAAAGGTGCTTTTCAGATTGTCTTCCGAGTGCTAAGCAACCAATCAAAAATGGTGAGATAACGAATGTTGATTGTTACCGAAGCCATTGTTGTCCGATTGCGCAAATATGACCTATCCACTCAGAAGGATTTCGTGCGAGCATTCAACCTTTCTGTGGCCCACAGTCGATCAAGCTCATGACTTGAAGCAGTGACTGTGTAACTGGTAACAAACGCGTTATCCAACACTTACATCGACCGTTTCTGTGACTCACCGTAGTTAATGTTCTCACATTTAGTGTGCTGTAATAAGCCTGATTATGGTGCACACAAAAAAAAACAAATTTTGTTCGCTACTGTTATCGTATGTAGTTTTCAAAATTCGGCATGGCTGCTGTTATGGTTGCTCGCGTCTGGCAGTGTTAATACATACAATCTGTGGTAAGCAGCTCCGACCTCAGTCACCTGGTAGGTGCACGTTATGAACTCACGGATTGGGCAGTTCCACCTACTTCATAAGTTGTTTTCACTCCTTCAGTAGGAGTAAAAACCGCTTTTTTCTCACGGATTACAAAGTCCCTTACGGTCTACCAATCACACGCAACAATATCGATTTCATCGACGCGGTAAGACATGCAAAAGAATTCATCGCTGGTACTAACAAATATGCAACAGAGCAAATCACATTCGTGTTTCAAACAAACGCGCCACAATATTACAAAGATTATGTCATATCGGAGAATGAACGTTTACATTCCTGACCCAGTTGGTTCTTGAAAGATTCGACCGGAGTGACCAGGACTACAGATTCAGGTGGCTCGTTCCGTGGGCTAATGGCCCTGTTCGTGAAAAAATTTGGCCCTGAAGGAAGAATGAGCATGTGGCTTAGCTAGAGACAACGAGTGACCCCATAAGTGAGAATTTTTCTGGCGGGAAACAGAGCGCATGTCGAGACACAGGTGAAACCATGCAGAATATCAAACTTTTCGACTAGACCACCACGGTGTAGTCTGCGTTCCAAAAAAACAGTTTTTTTCAGTCCGGTCAAGTATTCCGTATCTGTCGTTCCACCAACCATCCTGCCGGTCACACTTCAGGCGTTCTCTAGGCACCTTATGCATTTCCTGAGGTGCAAGTTTCGTGCCTGAAAACAATATTCTGGATGCGGTCTCACGAACGCCTTATACAATAGTGTGAATACACCGGGGGCCCTGGAAGAAATTACCTTCCTAAGCTGAAAGAGGGCCGCTCTGGCCTTCTTTGGAGCAAACGCACATTGAGCTGCCGGGTTTGGAGATACCACAGTACGGATCCCCAAATCTCCAGCCACACCTATCTGGGTACTCCACATGCGCTCGTCCGCCCCCGGCATATTACGACGGGCCTCTGTTTTATCGGGGCTAATTAAATTAATGCATTTGTCGAAGTTAGTAGGGAGGCCCTAGTCATCCGACCACACGGCCAACTTAATCAGATCCGCTTAGAGGTTCGACCGATTTGCATGACCGACAATCTTCACGTCAACAGCTAACGTGTAGCGGAGCGCATTCAGCTGATCAGTCAAATCGTTAATGTATATCGGAAGCAGGATGAACCTCAGTACAGGGCCTTGTGGTACCTCGCTGCGAACCCTCCTAACGTTTAACAGCTAACCCCCAATGGACAATGAGGATGTTCTGTCTGACAGGAAGTCCCTGATCCAATCGAGGACCTCTGGCGTTCTGCGATAGTACCTCAGTTTTCCAGAAGCGTTTAGTGATTGAATGAGTCAAGCGGTTTGCAAAAGTCAAGGTTACAAAATTCCAACTGCTGACCCTTCTCCAACCCTCGGTTATTTTGCCTGGGAAGCAGGTAAGGTTTGCTAGATGCGACTTTCTTTTAACATGACCATGTTGGTTGGCATTTGGGAGGTTGGCACTGGGCAGTAAGCTGGCCAATCCATCTCTGATGACATCTCGCACGCTTTCAACAGCGCGCAGGTCAGGCTAATAGAGCGGTAGATTGTGGCTCTCTCTTTCGTGCCTCCTCTGTGAGTGGCAACCACAGTGACCACTTTTCAGTCTTCAACAATCCCCCTTGGTTCAGCTAACGGGCGCTCCGAAACGTCGGTCAAGGGACGAACCAGAGGGGACTGAATACCGTCTGGTCCCGGGGATCTCGTTGGATCCATTTACCGAAGAATGGTCTGTACCTCAGAGACTGATGTTACGAAGTTTTGCATCGAAGTTGCTAGCACTCTGGCTCTCAGTGCTGCCAAACATTGGAGACTGGCCTGTTGATGTACACTGAACTTAGTCCCGCCTGAGCGGCGGAGGTTAATAGGGGACCTTGTCGAAGTGTACAAAACTGCCCACCACACGAGGAATGATCTTCCTTTCATATACAACTAAATGAGGAATTTCAGTGTAGTGGGCGTGATGTGACTTTGTGGTAAAGAAAAGGTAAAACGGACATGTCTGAGTCACACATAAAACCGTATTTGTTTGTGATGAGTCAAGTCAGGGATCCAAGAAGTTACAGATTAACAGTCTAGAAGAAGAGATCAACATTGGCTGTTAAATTTTGTTTTTAAATTTCACGTTTTCTCCATTTGAAGCAGGGGTAACTCGAAGTTTGCCCTAAATTTTCTTGCTGTCACCTTCCACTCACATTTTCGCACTGTTGGTGCCTTATGCGTCGACAGATACATACGGTCATTGTTATTCGTTGCCACATAACGTACTTATTTCATGAGATTGCGTTGTTTGCGTTCGATAGCAGCTGTTTTCCTGTCTTATCTTGATCGTGTTTTGGGTTATCGTGAGCTAACTGTTTCATACTTGATATTGCTTTTTTCGGTCGACAGATTTGCGTGACGAATAGCAGCGTCGAAACTGAGCGGATATTCGTCAAGACAGCGAGCACTTGCGACCGCTATGGGTGAAAAATATCCATACAAAACGATATGTAGTGCTATCTGTGTCAGAAGTGATAGCAATTCAAATACACTGGCCTCAGGGAACACCAATAAAGGCAGCTAGTCTCTCCACATTTTAATTTTAACTGCATGAAACGCAAGTCTGACGACAGGCGTCGCTTTGCTCTTGGCTGGTCACGTGCGCGTCGCGAGCTGTGAGGTGGCTCAAATCCCGCGAATGCAAATGTAGGGATCCACTTAACCCCGTGTCTGTTAGCATTTCCTCCACGGCAATTAGGGTGGAGGAGGACCGATGGACTGTGTGTGAAATGAAGCTGGACAAAGCAAAGTCGTTTTGTGAGGCTGTTTCCCCGCAACCTCCTCTCCAAGTAAACTAGCTAAATCAGTCTTAGCATCTTCATTCTCCTTGGACATCGAAAACCTCATACTCACGAGTGGGAAATGTGCCAAAACCACCAAAACCTCACCTGGTTTTCTGATAATTGTACTAGCCATGCTTGATGCCGAGACGGAATTGGGGGAAAAGGTGTCTTTGAAGTCCGCCGGAGCCCATCTAGAAGACGTGTCCTTCGATCGTTTCAGACGAGAAAGGTTGGAATGCCAGCGGCGGAATAAGATTTACTCATGAATCGTTGCAGACCGGAAGCCACAAGTGGAGACTTAGGTCGAAGTTTCTGTTCATGAACGATCCGCTCGGACTCGTATGCCTGTTCGTTCGAACGATCGACGCCCCAAGCGCAGGCATGAGTGCCGAAGGCATCGAGACCGCACAAAAACGGTCTTCCGAGTTACCTGTCCCAAAACACATCAAACCGGTCCGCAAAAAATTCTCTCTTTCGCGAATTCGGGGCGCAAGTATCCTGCTACGACCGACTCCTCCCACTCAGCAAGCACTTATTTGGTCCGCCTCACTAGGTATTTCTGTTCATGACCCCATGACACCACGTACATTTTTCTCTTTCACACCCCACACTCTGCAGACGGGAAAGTCAAATTTTCCGCAAGTGATAGCTCCCACATAACTTCACAGAAGGCGGAGTTTAACAGGACCACAGAGGCCGCAGGTTGGGACGCCATGAATACCGGTCCACCGTCTTGTAGGGCCGTTGGCTTATGCGCAAGCGGCCGTGTGTTGTCTGTATCCTCAAAGGCGAGTCATCAGAGCAGCTCGGAAGACCACACAGAGTCCAACCCCACCACCATGCGCGACTGAAGCTCTTACTTCACAGGCTCTCACCGCGAATTCCTCCCTTTTCTCTTCAAATCCTACGAGACGGTGGCTTTCAAGCGCACGTGTAACGACTGTTTGAATGTGCTCAATAAGTTCCCAGGAAACAAACAGTCAACTTATGATACCCAACCCCAAAACTTTGCCTCCACAGAGACCTAGCGCAGAGCTGTGGTTAGTGACAGTGAGCGGAGTGTTCCAGTGCATTCAGATTATCGACCTGGCTGCTCCAGCGAGAGTGATGCATCCTCCAACCGGATTCCGCCGAATGACTTATGCGGGTGAAGTCAGCCCTAAATAGGACGAACTCGGCGCCTACTACCGTTTACTGCCGGCCCAAACGTGCAATAAACTTGAACATTTGTAGCATTTCCCGGCAGGGTCTTACCGTGGCAGACTTCCAAACGCCAGACACTTCAGCCTACTAACCAAAGTACGACACCGCCGTCTAGTTAACCGTAAGACGAAATTGTCTGTTGCAACGACGTTGACAAAGACGGCTTCAATTAGACTTGTAGACGACCTTGCAAACAAGAATACCCACCATCTACATTTCGAGTAACTTCCCAAAGTGTACAGGCGGCCAACTTTGCTGATGTCAGCAAGTGATGCAACACTCCAACAAACCGGGATGGCTGGCCCGCCGTCGTTGCAAGAAGTTAGTCGTCTATCGTCGGACAGAGTGCTGATAGCTCGCGAGTATTTGGTATGGTCTAGAAAGTCGACAACTGCTTCTGGCAACCCAGCGTTGTCGTCGGTATTCCACAGAGTAAGTTGATCAGGAGTTGCATGGGTGACCCGCAGTGCGAGACAGATCGGCGATTTCAGATAGCCATGGAGAATTTGGGGGGAAGGGTCGAATTGCCTCGTGAACTGAGTGTGCATGTTTGACCATGGTAATGTCAAGGTGTGAACAAACTGTTTTTGAACACACAACTCCAGTTGACAATCGGATTGCGGCCGCCTCGGCTATAGACAGGATGCGCCGCTTGTTCTTCCGTCATGCGGCGGCCGGAGCACAGTAGACAATGTGGAACGCCCTTTCAGTGTTTTTATGCTGGTCATAGTCAACCAGGTGGGTCACAATGAATGAATTAATGTTCTTTGTCATTCGGGAGCAAAGCCACACCGGGCAGTGTTCCCGAATTCTTTTGAATAAACGCCCATTGGTACAACCAATCTATGCTGAACCACAGGAGCATTCGAACGATTAGATCAAAGATGAGGCAGCACTGTTAGGCATATTATCTTTCAGACTAAGTGGCGCTGTCCGTTTTGGGTGGAACGTTACGAGGGGACTTGCAGCACAGTGGGTACTGCCAATCGCATCAGTTACTTGGCGCGTTGTCAGCTCAGCTGCTGCGTCTCCTTTGAAGGATAAAGTTTGTGGATCTTTCCGTTATCAACTTTATTCATTTGGCCTCGAAGAGGTCTCTCGTGCACGTTTTTGATAATGAGTTTATCAAAATACGCACTACTGGAATGGTTATTTTGTGTTACTCTTAGCTCTCATTCCACCTTATTTGAGTACAGGTTATTTTTGCCCTATTCTTCAAGCAGCGTACATGTTCTCGTTTCAAACTTATCGGCACACTGCTGTGAAAGTGTGGATATTTTCCACTCCAGCGTTTCTTTTTATATACACTCCGCTGTAACGGTCAATCTGATCTGGGCGCTGATGCTGCCTCCAAAAATAGCATGCAGTCATCAGTTTCTTTTTCCACAGTGAACAAGATGTTCTTATGCACCTTGGTGGAAATAGCCAAAAGCTTCTGTAAATCTTCTGTTTTATCCATTACGCAAAATGCATCATCTACCTATTGCCAGTAATAGCTGTTTGTTCTAAAAATTTCGTCCACCTCATTATTCTGGGGCACTCCCATAAAAATATCTGCCAGTAACGGGCCCAACGGTGAGCACATAGCCACACCACCAACCAGGCGATAAAGCTCACCATCGTAGTAAAACTGAATGTTGCTAGTACAGAGCATTATTAGCTCCATCAGCCCAGTTGCAGGTAGGCCGACGTAAATCCGGCGGCTTTCGATATAATCGCATAAAAATCGTATTGTTTCGACCAGGAGGACATCAGCAAAATGTAGACGAAACATCTAAAGATAACATTTCCTTGTCCGAAACACCGAGGTTAGATGTAGAATCAGCACATTCAAACCTGTCTCTGGAACTGTATTCGATAACCTATCTCTTAACCGGCCCCAGGGTCTCCACAAGCCATTACGCAACGGCATTATAGGACGAATTACACATGTCCTGCATCGGCTCAAGCGGTACTTAGTCGTTATATACCTTTGGCATTTCGTCCAGCTGCGGAATACGGGTTCCTTGTGGGTGGATGCGCTCAACTACATGTGCACTAATGGCGTCAGCCCCTTTCAACTGCCGCAGGTCCTCGGAAACACTTCTTTAATTGCCACTTTCTTATCTAGATATCTGAGATATTTTCAGTAAGCGTTTACAAGAGGGGATTGTAAAACCTCAGAATTCATGTCGGAGGACGGACATATCTCCTGCAACCGACTGTTAAAGTTTTCGAAGTGAACCTGATGGTCAAGTTGCCTACATTCATCATCGAAATAACATAATTTTGTACCCAGCGATAAGATTTTAGTCAGCCTTTTGCTCAACGTGAGAGAGTAAAAATTACGAACATACAGCTCTGAATGTCCAGGGAATTGCATCTGTGGGTTCTCCGGACTGACTCTTAGGAGTAGATTAGTCCGCTTTCTGTCGGCGGACCTTTCTACAACCTTCTGTATATAGGACTCGAAAGTGTTTTGTTCCAATTCTGGCAGGTTCTGAACCATAGGGTGACGTTGGGCTCGCCTACGTTCGGATTCAAATAACCGCGTTTTATGCGACTGTTGTTCATCCCATGCACATCGCGTTAGTGAATTACTGGTTGGATAGATTTGGTGACGACAAAGATTTCCAAAAGCTTGAAAGGGACCAATTCCTATCGAAGCAGTCTACTAATTCAAGGCCCCGTAAGTATAGTTAATAATGAAAAAATCACAAAACTTTACCCTTCAAAGGAGACGCAGCAGCTGAGCTGACAACGCGCCAAGTAACTGATGCGATTGGCAGTACCCACTGTGCTGCAAGTCCCCTCGTAACGTTCCACCCAAAACGGACAGCGCCACTTAGTCTGAAAGATAATATGCCTAACAGTGCTGCCTCATCTTTGATCTAATCGTTCGAATGCTCCTGTGGTTCAGCATAGATTGGTTGTACCAATGGGCGTTTATTCAAAAGAATTCGGGAACACTGCCCGGTGTGGCTTTGCTCCCGAATGACAAAGAACATTAATTCATTCATTGTGACCCACCTGGTTGACTATGACCAGCATAAAAACACTGAAAGGGCGTTCCACATTGTCTACTGTGCTCCGGCCGCCGCATGACGGAAGAACAAGCGGCGCATCCTGTCTATAGCCGAGGCGGCCGCAATCCGATTGTCAACTGGAGTTGTGTGTTCAAAAACAGTTTGTTCACACCTTGACATTACCATGGTCAAACATGCACACTCAGTTCACGAGGCAATTCGATCCCTTCTCTCAGTCTGTCACGGTTAACACTGACTTCCTAAAATCTGCCTGCCTTGTGATCAAAGCCATGTTGAAGCCGTGTTTATCTATTGTCCAATCGCTCTACCCTCTCATCACTTTTGATCTATAACTTCCCTTGTTGTTACTTGATTCGATGTATGGTTCAACCGGCCCGAGATGAGAATTTTAGGCAAACGGGTACGTTGGTCGAAACCATGATGGTTCGCCATGACTTCCGTGAGGATTTTTAGATATTTTAAATAATGATCGAAAGGTTGCTTAATGGCTGCTTAGTGGAACTTGGGCGAATCCTCAGCAATAATCTACTCGGGCTTGTTTTCGACAGTCCAGCTGACCCTCAGGCGCTTCTTTGCAGCCGTTTGCTCTGGTTGTTCTTTACACCTTATCAGTTAGTATCGTGCTGAATTCAGGTTTTCGGCGCTTTGCAACTAAACGTTTTGATGATGAGTTATCCCCTTTGCCTTTGGCTAGTGAGAAGGACATTCATGGGGTTAACAGACTACGCGTAAATAAATGTGAACTCGGGTCGTTAGAAGACGGCTGGATGATTTATTTTATCAGAAGTTTACCACATTGGATTACGGTCTGTTAACAACGTAAAATTTAGTTCGTGTTACATTTTTTGAAAAGTTTTGACTGTAAGTATGAACGCGAGCCCCTCTTTTTTATTTAACTGTTGTGCTCAGTCAAATTCGGTGTGCAAGAAACACGTGACCACCCTTCGTGAGTCGTTGGGAGTTTTCTGCAGACTGACTGCTCGAATGCTGTACCGCGTTGTATCCGCAGGAACGATCATTTCTAGTTTTTCGTCAAGTTCAGTTAAAAGCAATCTGGAAGTCAAAATGTGCTCGATACGCGAAAGATTATTGGCGGTCTTTTGACCGCAGTCATGAACATTACTTTGTAAGTCGATGGTGCGGTGGTGTGGGAACAATACGTATAATGGCACAAAATTATTGTAGTAGGTTGTCAGGGCTAGAAGTGGGTGGATATTAGTCTTGTCTGATGGCGGAGACAACTTTTTGCAGCCTTCATTTCCTTTTGGCCGGGATTATGACCCTCTTGATCAATAACGAAACATAGTTATTGAATGCTTTCCACAAGAGAGCACTTGACGCGGAAGACATTCTCTTCACTGCGTACAAAAACGGAAGCAAAGTGCGACTGGCGATTTCAGCTGTGGCACTAAAAATAGTGATTTCGTTCACGTGGGCCACTACACACCGAACTATTTAATATCGCATACACGATCTGCAGAGTGCAGTGTCATTGTCAACTTGAATGAATGCGTTTTCCACCAATCAGCAGTTGAGTTCTCGGGGCTTCAGGGCAATTAGCATCTCATTTGGCCGCTGAGAGATTGGGTGCGGGCGATTCGTGACCCTCTCCGCTCTACAGCGCTCGCTGCTTCCCGTCGTCTTAGAGGCATGGCTAACTAAAAATCACCGATCTATCTCTCACTGCGCGCAGCCCATGCAACTCCTGATCGACTTACTCTGTGAAGTACCGACGACAATGTTGGGTTGTCAGAAGCAGTTGTCAGCTTTCTCGACCGCACTGGAGACCCATTGGCCAAGGCAGTGTTGCTGCGCCACTCCAACGCTAACGCCGCCACCGGTGTATCCGTGGTCATATCCAACACTGGTTTTGGCGCTCCACTCCGTGACTTCTTCGGTGAAAAACGGAGAATGCCTTTCTTTCCTCTCCAAACGGATCTTACCTGCAGAACCTGGGTACAGTACGTTCGGTTGTGAGTTACTCTTTGTCAGGTTCCGTATATCCAGATTGGCCGCCGGTTGATGATTCTTGTCGATCATGAACCTTTGGAATGTGAATTCCGTGAACTTTCCCATCATCACTTACTCCGCCAGGAGTGCCACCCGAATTTCATCTTGCAAACTTCGACATACGTAATTCACGTCTCTAGCGGTAACAACCTTTTGGCTGATGCTTGGTCACGCGTACCAACACTTGCTGGCCACAACATCATCGGCTTGTCAGCTACGACCGAAGTACACAGTGTGCAAAATGAGTTTTGTCTCCTGCCAGCATTCTTCGTTGCGCCTCGCGGATCTACCGCTGCTGACTGCTCCTGGAACGATTCTGTAATATTCTTTGGCAGATTCCGTTGGTTCAGCCGTACCGTAAATCCCACGGGGTGGCGTTTTCGGTACTCCACACGATATCGTCCACCCTGACGTTCTCACGGCGGCCGAGGCGGTTTCCGACACACGTCTGGCCCGGTAGACAAAGGGATCCTTGCTTATGGGCATGATTTTGCGTAGCTTATCAAAAAACTAACTTCCGCTGCCACGTGTCGGCCGCTACTGACCGACACCCTTAGATCGCATCCCGTCTAGCACACCTCTACATCGATATGTTAGGTCCTTTTCCATATCCCGATTGCACGACCTGAATCTTGACGATGATAGATCGTTTCACACGATGACCGGAAGCCGTCCCTCGCCAGACGCTTGCTTGCAGACCATACCGCGCACTTTTACTGAACGGCGGGTAACATTCTGCGGCTGCTAGGTCACGGCGGCAACAGACCACAGCCCCAAGTCGGAAGCGGTTCGCTCGAGGAAATTCCAAACACTCTAGAAGGTCATCGCACACGTGATACGGCATGTCACTTGGCTGCAAGCGTCATGGTCGAACGCTTTCATCAGCGATAGAGACAGCCCTCGATGCAGTCAATATATTCCACTAGACGGAGACCATACCAGTGGTTTTGTTTACCGTCGGCGCGCCCACAAAAGCCGACCTACACGTCCCTAGTGCCTAGCTCGTGTACGGCGACCCGTTGCGTCTTCCTGGTGAGTACATCTCTTGGATGCCATAAGCGCACTTCGATAAGATGCTTGCCCCGCATATGCACCGCTCCGGTATAAGCGACACGCAGAGACGAAGTTGTAATCCATTTGTTTTCGAAGAATTCCACGACTGCACACGTATGTTTGTTCACGTAGATGGTTGACGACGTCCGGTCGATCGACCTTACAAAGGTCTCTTCGAGATACTTCAACAGAGGGGCGGCTTCTTATTACTCACGAGTCAGGGTACTCAGGACACGGTTAACAATGACCGTTTGAAGCCCGCTTATTTTGAAAGGGCTGCGGAAGCTCTCAATGCTTTCTCTTATCCTGCGGATAGACCGGCAGCTGCCTCCGAGGTGCCCCGTCCAAAAGTATCGTCAGTAGAAAACTCCGCAACCCCGCCAGCGACACCAGCGTCCATGTTAACGCGTTCCGCTCGTAGGGTGCACTGGGCTAAACGTCTGACACAGGACTAGCACTTGTTGTATCGTACTGTTTCAGTGTAAAAGAAACTAAAAACTACGAACGAGCCTACAAAACCCAACTTTTAAAAACGGTTTGTTGAAGACTCCAGATGGCGTAGCGATTCTTGTCCCGGTTTTCTGCTCCCGCCAGACACGTTTGCCACTTGTATATTTGTCGAAGCTCACCTCATGCTTTTCGTTTTCATCTATGCGCTCGCGTCCTGAGCCGAGCGAAATTTGCAGTTCGAGCACCGTCGTACAACCGGCGTGTTCACCTCAGGACCTCAACGCGCAAGCTTTCACCCTCGTATACCTATCGACACCGTAGGCTATGATATTAGAGTGAAAGCTCGCTAAGATCTGTTAGCACTAGTTACGCTCCACATGCGGCGTCTGGGAATTGCAGCACCAGCCGCAAGCCGGGTGGTTCACACTAGTTTGTCTCAATGTAGATCGAAGGGCTGCGCTCGGAGTACCTTCCTGGGGAAGACTGTGTAATGACCTATAGATAAACCCTGGTTTGCCTACCGAACGATATTTGGAGTTCATCACGAAATCTAGGTTCAGATTTTACATAGGATAGTGGGAATCTTTGTCAACTGTCCGGTTACTGTTGGGGAAAGTCCATTTTCCTCAAAAAACGGTGTAATTTTTGAGATATCCTTGAAAATTAATTTGTAAATTTGAATTCCATATTTTCGCGACATAACGTGCTAAAACGTAAATCCGGTGCACGTTTCCCTTTCGTCTTTGATTGATCCATTCTACTTTTAATGGGCTTATTCCAGTAGGGTTGTCCAAGATTTTTGAAAAACTATATATACGTGAACGCTGCTCTGTCAAGTTACCTTTGGTTTGAGAGCAAATACATTCTCGGCTAAAGGTCACGGTCTTCTCTGTTCTTCTGAGTTTTCGGGGTATCGTTAAGCGCTGTGCTACGTGTTCGTGATTCGTATATTCGTGCGCTGTCATTTCTCGTTATTATTGACCACCGGGTCATAACGGTTACTGCACGTGATCGTATCGATTGCTTTACATGTTCGTGGGATTATCCTTGCCAATGGCGTCATACACGTCCGGCCAGCTCACACGCTCTACAGCCGGATCCTTAATCTCTCCAGCTAATTTCGCGCATCGGTGCTGTTTTGCACTGATTGAGACCTACTGTGATCGTCGTACAGTATACTTTTCGTCATCCTCCGTTATTCTCATTTTCACTTTGCATTTGGTAATTTTTGCGTATACCTTCATCAAGTTAAGGCAAGGAAACAGTGTTTTCAACACAGTCATGTAAACCACTCGTTTATTTCGATACGCCAAGCAGGATCAGGTAACAATCTAGGATTCAGTCGATTTCGGGAAACACCCACAGCAGGGGAATACTGACGTGCTTTGGTTGAGAGTCTTCAGTCCTCAAGTGGCTCACATAAAAACAACCACCTTGATGTTTAGTAGTAAAATTCCGCAAATGAACAAACAGGGCACAGTCAACTTTATTACTATTCCTAGGTGTGTCAGAAATGTACAGTTGCAGAAGGTTAGCAGGACAAGCGCGTGAGAATAAAGCAAATCACTGTTACGAGGCGTCTAAGTAACTAGCGCCACCGCCTAACCTGGCAGCCAGTACGAAACAAACATGTACTGTCTGATTCAAAACAGTGGCATAGGTTTAAGCTATGTAGTTCATAGTGTGGCTCGGCTTGCGTGTAGTTCAGAATGGTTGAAGGCGTATTCTTATGTCAGACGTTGTATTGTCCACGACAAAGCATCTAAATACACCTCGGCGCATTTACCGACAATCAGAAAGTTACCCCGCCGGCTTCAAAAAACTTGACCATTGGCCTGTAAACAACAACAGAATATGATGAAACATAGTGCGTGCCTGAAGCAGTGCGAATGACACATCAGACCGCTGTAGTGAACACAAACCATCTAAATACACGGCTTTATAGGTTATCTACGTGCACTGTACTACGTCAATCCATTTGGATAACGTGGCTGTAGCCGGCAACCGGTGTAAAACTCCACCCGTCACAAGCGTTTGTGCGCGAATGGAACACCGACAAGCACACCTGGCTCAACACAGCCCAATAACACCAACACCGGCCCACACCTCTACGAATTCAGCGATCGAATCTGTTAGACAACTAATGGAAATGATTACCATGTGTATCTAATAGAAGCAAAATTCAGTTATGAAGAAATAGTTTTCCTATGAACAACCCATCATGCAGCTCCGATTTCAACGGTTTTTGAAGGTGGTAACTGTCTCACGCTCAGGAAACACAGTGCAACACCAGACATTATTGAGAAGACCTGGTTAACAAAAAGACCCAAGATGTAAAAAAGATTGGATAACCGAGCCTGGCTGTTTGCGCTTACCCCCATTCCTGATTCAAGAGTGCACGTTAAATTTTACTCGTCTGACCTGTACCCACAATGGCAGTGCAGAAATAAAAAAATATGCGTCCGCACCGCGTCACGCATGGAACACAAATGATGCAGCAACCGAAATGCGTAAACAACCATTCGTTCATGTCTTTGTTTTACATACTCACAGCTATTCTCCGAAGACAAACGATCACAAATTCCTGAAGAACTCAGTTTATTTCGACGGGTCCCATTCGGTTGTCTTAATGTGTTTGTCATCCGCAACACATAAAACGACCGATTTTTACCTCGGTTCCTTCATACACAGCGGACCAACTTCGAACAACGTAGAGACACCGCGAAACAGTGTTCTTTCAAAGTAGGTATGCTAGCAGCTGCTTGTAGAAGAAAGCGACGTGAACCTGAGCTACACGCGCAGTGATCCATACACGCAACTTAAGTAGGTGAAAGACAAAATGGCAACAACAATACGGCAGCACACTGTAACACGCAATTCAAATTCAACCACTGCGCGCTTCGACTGCGCCGTCTACCATCTGCGGATAATCTTCAGCCCGAAATTTGCTCTGACGCGCCGGTAGGCCGAAATGTTCCATGTAACCACCGGGAGGATAGCGTTTTTCAAATCGTGAAGTTTTTACTACTTTATGGCGTGTTTCTTTCTTTATAAAATAGTTTAATGTTCTTTCTAGAAAATTTTGCTTTCATACTCCGAAGGAGAAAACATAAAACATGTTGAATTTCGGTTGCACAGCAGATAAACTTTTACCGAAATTGAGAAATTACGTTGAGTTGCACCACTAACAATCGGATATAATGACACTCAATCTCACGGGGGTGGAATGTCCTTTGTTTGAATTGTCGAGTATAATTAACCGAGACAGTTTGACTTTCGTCCCGCCACTGGGTCACGAGTACTGAGCTCTTCTTTTAGCTACAGATGTAAGATACTGGATTAACTGTTTTCAGTGATATTATCACATACCAAAATCCCGCACACGAAATGTAATTTCTCAGCTACATTCGACATGACTAGCCTCAAATGTTTGAACTTCCGCAGCAGAGTCACTCTAAAAGTGAAAGTGAATCGACTGTGAACGCTTACTGAGTGGTTTTCGGAAACCCCACTTAGACTTCAATAGACACCCATGAGGCTGTCGAAAAGGGCACATAGAATGATCGTGTTCCCCGGTGATCCTATGGGTATGTGTTAACTGAGAAGTTTCACGTACGAAATATCTACCCAATGTAACTCAGTCAAATATTCAAGGTTGGGTCCGTTTAAATTTGACGTACGCTTTGATACCGGTAAAGAGACCTGAGAAATGAACGGCATCAAAGGGCTCTGTCCGCCTAAACACTTTGGTGATTAAACAGTTAAGTCATGACTGCTCCACTCATTTGTCTTACCGAATGAACAAAGTCCAACGGTACCCGATGTTTAAAAACCTATAACCACTCTATCTCTATCCAACTCGAACGAAATCGAGCAGTACCTAATTCTTACACGCCTAACCTCAAGAATGAAGTCACTGAGAACGAACAATTACAAAATTCACTTAGGATGATTTATTTGAAGCCTGTAGAAAGGGGACATACTACACCCGGTTTTCTTCAGTGGGGAGCATAGCCATTGATTAGGAGACATTTCTGGCGTCATTTTATCTGAATGAGTGTTCACCGGGGTGGGTGCGTGGGTCAGTTAGACAGAAGTAATCTGAGCACCTTCAAACGGACAGCTGATGCAAACGGAGGGGATATCTAAAGTGTGTTCGGCCGAACTTACTGTTCTCCTCTGAGGCCTGTGCAGTGCAAATGATACCACTGGGAGCGCGGATGATGCTGCATATCGTTCCGAACCGTCGCACGGCATCCAACACGGATATACAATCTTTAATTTTGCTATCCAAACTCACTTCTGGATCTGGCGCGAGTTGGTGTCTCAGTAGTGCGAGGAATATGCGGTTACACTTGAGTCAAGAAAAACAAGCGGATAGAGTGACTAAAAACAGCAACTACAGCGGGGATCGTTAATGAGCAAAAAATGCTAATAGCTATTGGATGATTTGCTAGCGATTCAAGTTCACACAGTTACACGTGATTCAGCGATCCAGTAAGTGCCTTTTTCACTATCCAACGGCATGTAAGCCAATTTATCTTTTGAACGGTTGACGAGAAAGCGTTCGTAGAAGCTGAATTCAATACGATACAAATCGGACAAATACGCCAAAAAATAAATCTCATTTCGTATGTGTGAACTTTTCAGGAACCGGATGAAGAATATGCCCCTAAGACAAAATCGACAACCATGTACCGTTCACTAATGGAGGACGATGAAACAGAGTTGAGCCAACTCAACCAACTGGACATTGATTGGGTTGGAATAAAACGACTCTTCACAAAAAATGAATGGCAGGAATGGTAGGTTAGTGAAGAAAAAATGTGTCGAAGAAAACTAATTTTGGCATTTAGGAATTTGCAAGTTTCAGACTTAATTAAAGTGTGGGAGAAAGCAGCAGTAGCTAAAGTGGGATAAATGATAACGAATGCAGTTTATTTGAGGGGCTATTTAACTCGTGGCCACCTTTCAAAACTAGTCTAACCAAGCGCGACAATCTGGGAATTAACGCAAGAGTCATTAACAAAATCACTACTACGTTACAGCGTATGAAATCTGATTCTGAGGTCAACGAATTAAATTCGCTGTAACAGTACATGCAATTAGTTCGAATTTAGGATGAGGTGTTGGATGAAGCATAAACCCTTGGGCTCACGGTTACCAAAAGCTTGGAACGTGGCACGATCCACTGCGGTGGCCCTCTAGGAGCTTCCTCAAGATACGCAGCGCTGCGTATCCGATGCATTGTGAAAGCTGCATACGACCGTGTTATCCAGCTCTGGGATTCTGCGAAGCGGTGGAAATCAAACTGAAATGCGTCATGCCTGTGTCTCCTCACGGTATCTAAGACTGAGGAAGGTGTATTTGGTGCTGAGACCTTCGAACGAAGTACCCAAACACAGAGGTAACTGTAGCTATCATATCACGGTGGGGTGTCAAATGCGGCACCTGAACTCGTGCTCCACCAAGACAGTATTGTGAGCCACAAGTTGGTAAAGCGGATGCTCTTAAGGATATAACAACATACTAAGCACATCTTCATAAGTGGCGTACGAGTTGAAAAAGACATGGGTTATCTTTTCCAACAATGCACCGTCCAGTTCCTCCAGGAAACACTGCGGGTCCTTGGCTGCACGCAATACTTTTTCGCTCGATGAACGACTGCACGGTCCTAAATGAGTGGAAACACTGTCATGCGCTAGCTCTTCGTGAGGGCGGTACACGTGGCAATGCAGTAAATTACTGTATCATCGGTAACTGACGATCACATTAAAGGCTTCGGAAATCTCAGTCAACGATCACATTCAAAGCAACATAAAAGGACTCAGTCTTTTCAAATCTCAGTTGCAAAGAACATCTATGGACAGCCAACCTATTGATTGCAAGTGAACAAAAGCTCAAAAAGAAGGATTTTTCAGTGGTGCGGGTGTGACCCAGATTGTGCGAAAACATTTGATAGGGAAAGTCACGATATCTTGCTAACCAAGCTGGAAGCTTGTGGCTCATCTGGTCAGTTACTAACCTACCTGAGAAATTACATTTCGGATATGACGTTCTTTGTGATAGTCCACAGAGGATACACCCTCATACACTCGGCTGCTGCGAAAGTACCTCGAGCTCTATACTTGACTCACTGTTAGCCTGATATTCATGAACAATGTCACTAACAGCATGCATCGCGAGTGCATGAACTGTGTAGATTGTATGAAAATAAGCAGACTGTTGCAGACCTCAGGGGATGTGAATACGTTATAAGTAGTCCTGATTAAACTATTCCTTCGGAGATGATGAAACCGCCCGCTCTTTGTTACAAACAGGCGTACTGTCCTTTATGTCCGCCGATGTGCCAGAAAGATATACTATGTGGCAACGTTCTTCCTTCGGCTAGTCTTCGAGCAACGTCGTCTAGGTACACTAACTCTGGATCACCTGGGTACTTATTGAAATACCATGTCACCAGCAGGTAAAGCCAAGAGTGCTGGGTGATTGATGTAAGGTAGATTAAGTCATAAAAACCTTGCCCATTTCTCTGGCTTGTTTTATGGCACATTAGGCACCGTATACAACCGAGTGTATAGGCGTGTTCATTTTTCTTAGGTTACTATGCTAATCGGAACCGTTCAAAGAAGAGCAGCCAAATGATAACCTCGTCTTAGGCCTCAATGCTTGAGCAAATGTACGTGTTCACGCCGACGTTTTCGGTTGAACTTTACACGTCCAGAAATTCTGTGCACTCTCAATCACTCTCCTACCAGCCTGTTAGTTCTTACTGGAAAACCTACCTTAATTTTGAAACTTACCACGGTAAACGTAGGTATGGGAAAGTTTACATTTTGTGCCAGTAAGTGAGCAGTGAACTATTCTCTTGCGGCGATATATCCAGGAGCAGCACTCTCGGTGGAACTTTTCGTTGGCGGCCTCCTCCGCATTTTGCTAAGCATGTGTCTCATCGTCAACAAAGTGTAGTCTCCATCACGTGCACCAAAAATCTGGGTCTGGGAAACACCCTAACGATCAGGTACCTCATACCGCCCTTTCAAAATGTTGCTCACCACCACTACTTTGAAAGGAAGACATTTGATTTGACGGCAGTTGCTTACGGTATATGATGTTCATGCATGCTTATGAGGGCTGTTTGCGCGAGTGGACGGCCTTTTAGGAAAAGTGAACAAAGTGTGTGGGCCCTCTGAGTCGTCAGTGCACTCGAAGTAGTGCCATAGTATGGACCGCTAGGACCATATTATATTCAGAACGATCAAGCCACAGTCGAATCGTCCGTAAATACTTGGTATCTTGGATCCGCCAATACTGCTTGATCTCGTGCATGTCATTGTGTTATTAAAAGTGAGCAAGACGGCTAACCAAAACAGTATAAAACCGGCGAATAATTGATACAGCTCGTGAAACCAGGATGCAACGAAAACGAAAAATATCCAATCAGGAGACAATCGACGAGATGGGTTTGCTGAGCGATGAAAAACTATGAATTTGATGTTCGTGGCACCGAATAAAATAGTAAGACCCTAAAGACAGCCCAAATCTCCACCAAAAATTCCGGCCATTCGCGGATTAGAAAGTATGCGGGAGGTTTCCAAGCACTTGGCGATTAATTCACGAGCTCTGAAACAGGCGGCTGGGAGACCCCAAGGCCAGTCAGCTCGTTTTATTCGGTGTCACGTGGGCATCTGTTAACCTGGAAATCAATCTTTGAAAGTAGGCGGAAATAGGATCCTGCCAACCCCTCTCTTCTTCTGTGCACCCAGTACCAACTCCAGCACAAGTCCTGGGGGAGACTGTGCTCCCTCTAGTTCCATTTACACGAAGACCAACTTGACACCCGTTCGGGGATTATGCGGGCTCTCCGTATGGCTACAAAGTATGCGAAGGCTCTAGGATCAAAGTGGCATCACAGTATGTCCAGGAGGCTGAATAGCGCTAAAATCGATGAAACTGGACAGTCGTGATATCGATGTAGCAACTTTGATTTAGACAAGATTTGCGGGCGTAGGCAGTGCCCGAGAACCAGGTTCTGGAGACATCCTTAGTTGGACAGTTTATCTGAGAGGCGGCAAACGGAAGCGCAGCGTCTAGTCCACGGCAACGCCTCAAGTCAATGCTCTGATGATTGGTGAACTGAACGGCATTAGCCAGCAAACAGTGCCTATGCGCCTGCGAATCGGTCAAACCTATGATAGAAAGACCCAGTTCTGTGACCAGCTGCCCGCCAAAATTTTGCTGGCCTCAGTGAGTGACGCGCTGGTTGCTATGGGTAACTTTAACTTCCTGGTAGGGCTCGACTCAATGGCCTGATCGGGAGCCCTCGGACTCTAGAGCATCAATTCAGCCGCCAAGAACCGTGATCGTCTGCCCCACCCGGGTACTGCTCATAAGTTGGCTGCCACTATCGCCAAATTGAAGCTGCACGCGGGTGACATTACGACGTGAACTCGTCCATATAGAAGCTATCACCGTTTGCTCTATTAAGTGACCGTACGACAGCATGACACTGGTGAAGTTTGTGCCAACCGAGTGATGCGCGAGGTTGAGCCAGATACATATCGTAAGCTGGTCAGAGACGAGTTGTGTGTTCATGTTTGCAAGCTTGTTTATTATAAGTCCGTCTGCCAGCGGCCGAGTGTTGATGTTAGACGATTAATGAACTCGGGGAAGAGGACTAGTTTTCATCGTGCAGCTGTCGCCCGCCCGAAAGGCTTCCTTTTATCCGTCACCAGTGGGGAGACGTGACAACGGCTCAAAGAACTGATCACGACAGCAGCCACCGAGACGATCTTATTCAGTGTTTTAAACGGTTAGACCGAATCGATGTCAACGAGGCGTCTACCTCCAACCTGGTGGGAGAAAAGGATGTGGCGCTTGCCCTCTGTACACTGGACCCGGAAAATCAAGCCCGAGGAGCGCCATTTCGGAGTACACAGAGTAGACTAATCGAGGATGCCCTCAGAACCATGGACGACAGGTGGAGGTAGAAAGGTCAGGAGATGCGGACCTATGTCCATCTCTGACAACGGAAGGCGCTCCACTATTCGTCAAAGGCGATGCATGATCCATCCGTCGAGTTAACGTGGACACCATCTCTTCTTCCACCCAACCAGAAGACAAAGTGGAAGGCTTGCGCCTGATCTGATGTGCTACTGAGCTGTCCTGTTACAGTTGATTAAATTACCGCGAACAGACTGCCGCAACAATATATAACGGCCTCGCATATTCTTGCCCCAGGTTTGACAAAGACGCACAGAACCACCAGAAACTATGCGACGAAAGGCTGAAAGCAAAGAAATCGTACGAGTAGAATTGCTGGAAGATGATGGACCAACGAAAGGAAGCCTTATTCTCCGGCTTATTCACTTTACTTTGAAGCAGGAAGTGGTCCCAAACTTTTGCTTAGATGTAAGAGTAGAAAAAATGGGGAAAAATTTAATGGAGAAATAGTCTGCCCAGCTGGATTGAAGGGATGCACACAGATATATTTGTGAATGGCCGCAAAAATAAGATGTTCATCAGCATTAATATGGAAGAAATATGGGGCTGAATACTACAATGGAAGGAACAATAAGGATGAACGAGAATTTGTCAACCCAACATGGTTTATACCTCAACGATGCGCGAGCCCCAATTCGAAAATGACAGCGCACTGTCCGCACACAGCGAAGCCAAACTGCAGCGATTGGCCATGGCCGTTGTGACTGCAGCACCTAAGCCTGGATACTAACATAGGTGAAACACTCTCTTTCTTTCAGCCCTCCCAAAGCAAGCTCCTTCTTCACAAGCTCGCGCGACCGAGACCGGGAGCTGGTGGCACACACGACAACCATCCATGCCACAAGTCGTGGTAACGTGGCCATATAGCGCTGCGATATGTGAGGCCGCGAATGCACTAGAAGTCTCGGACTGGTAATTCATAAACGCAATCATAGTACACAGCCGGCCAACGGAAAGCGGGTGCGTTTGACTCAAATAGGTGACATCAATTTTATCCGTTTTTCTTGTTCTCATAGAGCAACGACCGCCACCGTTTGGTTACCCGCCTCTCCAGAAACCTGGGCCATTGTGGCCTTATACTTCCCCTCTTATCCAGCTTTGATGCACGGCGAATGTTTCGTCACTTTTCTCACCTCAAGTTTGATGTTTACTTTTCCTCTCATCCCCTTTAAAGTGCACTAGTGCGCTCGTATATTGGACCGCATCTCGTGTCACCTTTATACTACTTCACCTTTCCGGTTCATACCTTATCACTGGTGCCTCTCCGTGTTTACGTTCGGATTAATGAGTGTCACACCTTCGTGTTAGTCTATCAATTGACCGACCGGCATCGGCTAGCTAGACGCGGAGGCTTCACTCACAGTTCTCCTGGTCTTATCCTTCCGGGTTCACACTTGATGCGTAGTGTGAGTGGAACTACAAATGGTGCAGCTCAAGCCGCCTGTGATAGCTGAACGCAGGTGTCCTTGGCCTCGGTCACCCTGGTAGGCAAAGACCGAAGGGATGCAATCGGCTGCGAAGATTTGACCAAATCTGCATATCATGGAGCACGTCCATATGCTCACTTCCATTATCCCACTCTCCTTCACTTTCTTGTTTATCAGAAAATCGGCGTGGATTCTTCACGTTCATTTCTGTTGTGCTTTGTGCGAAGAATTCCTTGGTCTGTACACCGACTTTGGTTTGCCTTGTGTTACCGCCGTAGAGTGCTCAGGGACGTTCGCACAAACTGAAGTGCACTTCACCAAGGTCGAGGAGCAAACCACCTACAATTCGGAGAAATCCTGGGCCTGTACCAAGCCTGTCGAACCCACTAAACCAGCTGAAGTGAACCTTGAAAGAGAAAAATCACACAAGTGCTGTGCTTTCATTCCGCCAGGACTTAGCAAACATCTGGAACGGCGACCTGAGTCTAACTTTGAACCAAATGCGACAAACTGGTTTGATCAATGTGACTTGAGACTAATGCCTCCAAACCGTGCGTCAATCGTTGAACCAGTAGGGTTGCTGGATAGTGCATGTCGTCTGTCCCATCCTTTGCGCATCATCGTGTGATGGCGGCGATAGAGGTATCTGCTACCATTAGAGCTGTTGGGCGTCTATTCCCCCGTGTAGACAAAAGGCGCTTCAAAAAATTACGAAGTTTGTATAAGTTCACACCTTGGGTATGCTAGTCGGTTCGTGCACATCGGCAGAAAGACATACTAGATAGTGAGCGTGTTCGGCGCATGGCTACCAAACCAGTCACAAGATTGAAAGTTGCCACGTACGAGTTTCAACTTGAAATTCTTAATCTGCACCCACTTGAACTTCGACCACTGGGCGATGGTTTGACTATCATACACTTGTTTAACCTAGGTAGCGCAAAACATTTCTCTATTGTAATAAACAGTACCAGCCGGCGTACACATGCCAAGGGGCTCTGCGTGTTCCTTTCCGGGACCTTCCTTGGGCAACCGTTCCTCTCTCTGGTGCTCATTGTCCAATGGAAAAGCTTTCCTCCTCTGGCAATTTGCTTTACTCCTACAAATCGTTTTGGAGCATTGCTGGATTATGAAAATCTCCAGTCGATGTGCTCAGAAGGCTCACACAGCTGGAAATCCATGCCACCTGGCCATGAAAATATCCAACCCAGTTTCCTCAAGGAGTATGCTGACTCTCTGGCAGTCTCAATACACCTCAGCCAGATTCCGACAGACTTCATGAGTGGTAAGTGGAAACTGCCCGTCATTCAACTTATGCAAATACACAGTTCACCACGCTCGCCGAAGCACCAAGAGAACGTATTACATGGCAGTTGCTCTACTTCTATCTGTATCGCGACAGCGCAATCTTGGACCAGCGAGAAACAAAGGTTTACCAGCTTCCCGCAACACATTTACGCGGGCGCGTACGGTGAATGGCGCAATGCGCTCAATCGAGAAGATTCACGGCCACTTGTACCAGACCTATTTTCCTGGACCCTTTATTGGTCTGATGAGGTGCCAACTTGATCTGAGTGCAAAAGCCTGTTTATTCCATCTACGTCTGGGTACCTGACCACACGAACGAGTTCAACGACGGGCACCAAACTAACCGTGCAACTGAGAGGACCACCATATGCCACGAGACCGGAGCAGTTGAAGGTTCAAATACAACGGCGCCGGATCATCTGTGTTTGCGCACCGGTTCGCCGCTCGTGGTTCGTATTCAGCACTCTCTTTTTGCGACTGAGTTTGGAAGTTCATGCTCATGGATCCTTCAAATTTCATTTATTCGGAAGAGATTTTAATGCAGGTATCGTAAGTAGTTTTATAGAACAACCATCGAGAATACGTACTTTGGAAATCTAAGGTGGTGTACTTCGATTCGAGAGGGGTAGTCCTAATATGTTCCTTCCGTCACGAATCCGTGAAAGGAAGAACTTGTTGCACAACCTTTAAGTAGACTTTGAGACAAATGGTACGAAAGACGGATTCCAAGTTATCCCAGTATCCCTAACATTTGTGCCCGTGTTCGGATGGTCTGCGGAAGAGGAATCCACGCTTTCAACGGCGGGGTTAGGAACCTGAGCGGGCGCTGCGAGAGCAGAGAGTACAACCCTGAAGACTAACTGTGGCCGGAGGTCGGCCGCGGTTTGTGTTTTCGTTTCAGCCACCGTTTATCCGAGCGCTGTATGGGAGCTCACCTTGGCCGGTAGGGTTATCAAACAGCCAACTGACTTCCGTCTGGTTTAGCGTGCAGGCTGCTTGCGAGCATGGGGTTTTTGATAGCTAGGGGTGAATAGGTGTCAGGACTGACTAAACTAGTTCAGTTGGCTCAGGGGCTGTGAGAAATTGGTTTCGTGGAACAACTCCTCATTCCCTGAGGACTTCCGTGTTCATTCCCCTCGCGGCCACCCCTGTCAGTGTAGCTGGAAGCGCAACTACTTACTTGTTGGTTGCAACATCAGGATGGGGAAGGGCTGCCGTTTCAACTTAATCACATAGTTGTAGCCCTGCATTTAATTCCACAGGTTTTCTGCATCGCTTCGGTCTCGGTGACACATGCATGGACAGACAGAAGTAGCGTGGTACATTGACAGCTGTCAAATGCACAGTTGATACAACTGAAAAGGATAGATGAGAGTGCCGGCTGATTGTGCTGATCTTCGCTGTGGCCAGTGCACTTTAAATGTTGCCAATTCTGGTACCGGTTTTACTGCACACCATTTTATATGGATATCTTGCGCCGATAACTGCTGTTAGTGCTTGCTGTCCCGGTGAATGTTTCCTGAGTTACACCATGCTAGACCTGACACAATTCATTGCCAGTTAAATCAGACGATATAAGGCCGACATTGAGTTTCCAGTTGTTCGAACTTCGCATACTAGGAAACGCAAGCAACACAATAGGTGATGGATTGCTGCGTTGTTCGACGACCGCTGACGGTGATAACTAGCAATACTTTAAGCATACGGAACCAAAAAGGCGTACCTAGCAATACGCAATGAGAACGAGAGAACATCAAAGCAGTTTCAAGTTACTTGCCAAAGTTGTTTTTCAAGGTTCCCAGTCCAGTGGGGTTGCCTAATTGGTGTCCAGCCAACGTGCTCGACGTGAAATGCAATGGCTGAAAACAGTGTGTAGCAAATCTTCTGAATATTACAAATGCAAAGAGTAAAGAAAGGTTGTCAATCTTTTAACCAAAGGACTCAAAAGATTGGTAAAATCTCCAGAGAGTTGTGAACATGTGGATGATTTTTTTCTTGGTTTCGCATACGGGGGATTGAACATAGCCACCCGCTGCGAGTGTCATGTGGGGATATGGGTACCTGGAGGTCAGCAGTAAAATGATCAGGTAGGCGATATACAGGAATTCCGGTAGTGCGATGAGATGAATGTATACGGACGGGTTGCTTAGTAATGAGGGGTATGTAAGTGGATTGAAAGAAATGAAATCCGGGGTATTGGTGGAGGGACAGCAACTAAAAAGAATTGCAATAGAGACAGGCAACAATCAAAATGATCCACAGCAACTAATTCTCCAACAGTCTAACATAATTGCTACCGCAAACAATGGCACGGTGCACAGTAGGTTTTCGGCCAAGTCTGCTGAAAGAAACGAATGCAGATAAAAATAACAATGGGACCAAACTGTTATTCAGTTTCGACAAAAATACGTGTGGAGCGGTAGGTATTGGTTGTCCTCTGAACACTTTTACCCGGCACGATGTAGTGCGGTTGATATTTCCATTGACCGACTGAGAATTACACTTCGGTGTGGTGTCCGTCGAGTTGACACCAGAATGATTTCCAGGAATTAACCGTGGTCATCTACGGTAGGATATTCTGGTAAAAGAACGCGCGCACAGAAAGATTTAGTGTTGGAGCACGGTATGCTGATTTCCGTTATGAGACTGAGAGAGTTTCTTTGAGACAAGCCTCACCGCCGGATTGCAGCACAGACATATGTAGAACAGATGAAATTAACAGAAGCTTGAAGACTATTGCCATATCAAAAAGAGACGAAAGTACTGGATGCAATGCATATTCAACTTCTCTGGTCTCGTGGCATATGGTGGTCCTCTCAGTTGCACGGTTAGTTTGGTGCCCGTCGTTGAACTCGTTCGTGTGGTCAGGTACCCAGACGTAGATGGAATAAACAGGCTTTTGCACTCAGATCAAGTTGGCACCTCATCAGACCAATAAAGGGTCCAGGAAAATAGGTCTGGTACAAGTGGCCGTGAATCTTCTCGATTGAGCGCATTGCGCCATTCACCGTACGCGCCCGCGTAAATGTGTTGCGGGAAGCTGGTAAACCTTTGTTTCTCGCTGGTCCAAGATTGCGCTGTCGCGATACAGATAGAAGTAGAGCAACTGCCATGTAATACGTTCTCTTGGTGCTTCGGCGAGCGTGGTGAACTGTGTATTTGCATAAGTTGAATGACGGGCAGTTTCCACTTACCACTCATGAAGTCTGTCGGAATCTGGCTGAGGTGTATTGAGACTGCCAGAGAGTCAGCATACTCCTTGAGGAAACTGGGTTGGATATTTTCATGGCCAGGTGGCATGGATTTCCAGCTGTGTGAGCCTTCTGAGCACATCGACTGGAGATTTTCATAATCCAGCAATGCTCCAAAACGATTTGTAGGAGTAAAGCAAATTGCCAGAGGAGGAAAGCTTTTCCATTGGACAATGAGCACCAGAGAGAGGAACGGTTGCCCAAGGAAGGTCCCGGAAAGGAACACGCAGAGCCCCTTGGCATGTGTACGCCGGCTGGTACTGTTTATTACAATAGAGAAATGTTTTGCGCTACCTAGGTTAAACAAGTGTATGATAGTCAAACCATCGCCCAGTGGTCGAAGTTCAAGTGGGTGCAGATTAAGAATTTCAAGTTGAAACTCGTACGTGGCAACTTTCAATCTTGTGACTGGTTTGGTAGCCATGCGCCGAACACGCTCACTATCTAGTATGTCTTTCTGCCGATGTGCACGAACCGACTAGCATACCCAAGGTGCGAACTTATACAAACTTCGTAATTTTTTGAAGCGCCTTTTGTCTACACGGGGGAATAGACGCCCAACAGCTCTAATGGTAGCAGATACCTCTATCGCCGCCATCACACGATGATGCGCAAAGGATGGGACAGACGACATGCACTATCCAGCAACCCTACTGGTTCAACGATTGACGCACGGTTTGGAGGCATTAGTCTCAAGTCACATTGATCAAACCAGTTTGTCGCATTTGGTTCAAAGTTAGACTCAGGTCGCCGTTCCAGATGTTTGCTAAGTCCTGGCGGAATGAAAGCACAGCACTTGTGTGATTTTTCTCTTTCAAGGTTCACTTCAGCTGGTTTAGTGGGTTCGACAGGCTTGGTACAGGCCCAGGATTTCTCCGAATTGTAGGTGGTTTGCTCCTCGACCTTGGTGAAGTGCACTTCAGTTTGTGCGAACGTCCCTGAGCACTCTACGGCGGTAACACAAGGCAAACCAAAGTCGGTGTACAGACCAAGGAATTCTTCGCACAAAGCACAACAGAAATGAACGTGAAGAATCCACGCCGATTTTCTGATAAACAAGAAAGTGAAGGAGAGTGGGATAATGGAAGTGAGCATATGGACGTGCTCCATGATATGCAGATTTGGTCAAATCTTCGCAGCCGATTGCATCCCTTCGGTCTTTGCCTACCAGGGTGACCGAGGCCAAGGACACCTGCGTTCAGCTATCACAGGCGGCTTGAGCTGCACCATTTGTAGTTCCACTCACACTACGCATCAAGTGTGAACCCGGAAGGATAAGACCAGGAGAACTGTGAGTGAAGCCTCCGCGTCTAGCTAGCCGATGCCGGTCGGTCAATTGATAGACTAACACGAAGGTGTGACACTCATTAATCCGAACGTAAACACGGAGAGGCACCAGTGATAAGGTATGAACCGGAAAGGTGAAGTAGTATAAAGGTGACACGAGATGCGGTCCAATATACGAGCGCACTAGTGCACTTTAAAGGGGATGAGAGGAAAAGTAAACATCAAACTTGAGGTGAGAAAAGTGACGAAACATTCGCCGTGCATCAAAGCTGGATAAGAGGGGAAGTATAAGGCCACAATGGCCCAGGTTTCTGGAGAGGCGGGTAACCAAACGGTGGCGGTCGTTGCTCTATGAGAACAAGAAAAACGGATAAAATTGATGTCACCTATTTGAGTCAAACGCACCCGCTTTCCGTTGGCCGGCTGTGTACTATGATTGCGTTTATGAATTACCAGTCCGAGACTTCTAGTGCATTCGCGGCCTCACATATCGCAGCGCTATATGGCCACGTTACCACGACTTGTGGCATGGATGGTTGTCGTGTGTGCCACCAGCTCCCGGTCTCGGTCGCGCGAGCTTGTGAAGAAGGAGCTTGCTTTGGGAGGGCTGAAAGAAAGAGAGTGTTTCACCTATGTTAGTATCCAGGCTTAGGTGCTGCAGTCACAACGGCCATGGCCAATCGCTGCAGTTTGGCTTCGCTGTGTGCGGACAGTGCGCTGTCATTTTCGAATTGGGGCTCGCGCATCGTTGAGGTATAAACCATGTTGGGTTGACGAAATTTCGCCTATTCTTTTGTCGTCTTCAAACTCAACGCTCCCTTCTCTGATTCTGTTCTCTGATATACCATCTACCTTGAACCTTATTGCGTAATTGTTCGCCTTTTTTAACGTCGTTTTGTCTCTCCCGATTCCTGGTTTACTCCTCCTGCGGACCGCTCCCGTAAATGTACATTACATTGTATATTGGAGTGCTCAGTGACGGGAACGCTGGTATCAGCAATGCTGCAGCCATTTCATCCGCGCTGCTCATGGGAGATACGGCAAACGTTGTTGATTGGTGGACGGGGATGATCTCCATTGAAACATGTTTGGGACCTTACAGGAAGCGTGCGTGTGGCGGTCGTTGTAGAGGGTTTCTCGTTTACCTGAGTTATCTATTGGATACATCTTTGGAAAGCAGTAGAAGTCACTGGGCACGGACATCCAGCGAAAGTATTGCAGAGAATCTTGGCCACAGTTGTGGGCAAGGGCCGTGGAGCTCATTGTTGACAGGAAGCGCGGCTATCAATTTCTGAGCGTTGTGCGTTGTCCGTGACGCCTTAGTTGACTGTTTCGTGAATATCTGGTGTCGATACTCGCGATATACCATCAGACACTACTTCACCGCGGCCAGTGAATGGGGATACGAATTCGAACTGTCGGAATTCGCGGAGTGAATATCTACCGGATCTTGTGAGAGAGGTGAGAAACAAGTATTTGTTGTTAGTAAAAATTGCAACCTGGTTTCCGTCTAAAACATCTCGGCATTGACGAACGGCTTCACCAAGCGCGACAAGTGTGCGTTAAAATGCGGGACCTTTCGCGGAATTTTTCTGAAATTTATTTCAGTCATGGAAATCATATCTGGTACCAGCTGAACACTCGTAATTCCAAGTTGTCAGGCTGGCCGTTTGCGATCCAGGAGCGGTCAACTGTCTGCACGATATCTTTTATGCCCAGAGGTCAGGGCTGCACAACCGAAAACTAGTGGCCGTGGCAGCGGTTAGAATTAGGAACCCCAACGCTGGACATTGCCTGAGGCTTCGTTTTTGAATTAGCTGAACAAAACCCTCGAACTAGCTGTGTTGACCACTCCAGGGCCGATTCCTCTATATTTTTCGTTGAAATGAAATCTCTTCGTAATGTGCCAGATTCAAGTGACAAACACGCCGTCCACAGCCACTATTGACCGTTTCTCTGGATCACATCCTAGAAAACGTCTTCAAAAGGTTCTGCATTTTAATGCACACGTTACGCTTGATGACGCATTCGTGAACCTGCTACACCAAGCTTCTGTATGCAGCATAACGTTCAAGGCGACAACCTCGAAAATAATTTGGAGACGGTTGCTAACTTACACCGTCGCACACGTCACTTAGTGTTTGTTTCACTGTTCACAATTGTTCTGTCGAAACTAGCCTGGTGATCAAGCACAGAATAGCATTCGCTCACACTGGCAGCTGCCCCATTCGATCGGCTTGAAGTGTGAACAACGTTCGAGTATGTAGAGCACGTTCAAACAGTTGGTCTTTCCATCCGGCTGATGTTCACCATGAACTACATGGAGAGCCAAATTATGTGGGAAGCGATGGGAAACGTTCATCTGAAACGTTTGAGGTACATCCTAGTTGACTTCTTGAACTCCGTTAGGTGTCATGTTGATTGGAGTAATTTCCCACGCCGCGAGAGATAACTGGCATCCTGAAGAGCAGGTAGTGGCTGGCTGAAGACTGTACATTCCAGTGATCTTCAGGATGCATGGGCCAATCTGCTTCCATGTGATGCTCTGTGTGTAAGCCACACAACCTTGATCAACTCACAATGAATGTATTACAGTGGATAAAGTTAACTTCTGAAGGCTATCAGCGATAGCGTAGGAAATAATAGTCTTTTCGCATTATCGCTTATGCACAAAGAGTTGAAGCAGCCAAATGAAAGTGTCGTTTGCAACCAGTTTTAAAAACAACACTTCGACATCCTGCGAAAAAGGAAAGTGAAAATGTTGAATTGACAATGAATTTAAAAACGCTTCACTAACAAATATGCTAGCATCCCTGTTGAAAAATAATTCCAGCATCGTGCAGCCATCTATTTTCATTTTGACGATGTTTTCAAGACGCCGAAACACTGAACATTCTTCAGACCATGAAACATGTATTTCTGGAAAGTTGTAATCAGCGCATCTGTAAGACTTGAGGGAGTGGACAAACTCCAACATTTTGTTGCTTTCTCAAAAATGATGTAACAGTTGTTCATCACACATCTGGTGCTTTCTTCACTTTTCGATTTAGTCCAAATTTCTCCTTGACATTGCTTACGTATAACTGACTAAATTCAGATACTCTGTCTGAAATTTCCATTTCAATTTTTGAATATTATCCGAGAACCATAAGTTGCACCGAAACATACGTTTTACCTTTTGAGCGACCTTCAAGTCCTGTGCTTGCGAATGTCATTATTGTCAAAAGTTCTCATGATTCGTCTTAATATAGGGGCCAGTGGTTGAAACCCATCGAACACTCGTGCTCACACCAACCGGAGGTTTATCTGCTTATGTCCTATTGGAGGGTCAACCACCAGCAGAGCTGCGTAGGTTTGATAGAGCAGCCTCCATTGGTGGTGAATACCACCACAATTCTCCCCACCACCATCCCTTCCACCCCGATAAATTTCTGTCAAAACTTTTTTCCCAAGCTCCATAACTCCACGAGTCTGTCGAGTTTACCTGCTGTATCCAGAAGGTCTCATGTTTGACTCGCTCCTACAGCATATTCTTCGGGTAGATTAGAGCTATTTCGTACTGAGCACTCCTCTAATCTAAAGTGCCACAGGAGTTTTCTTCGGTTCGAACATGCGAACCAACCTCTAGTATCTAAGAGAGTAAAGACGGTTCGGACCAACAAAAGAGTAATAGGCATCCCACTGGAACGCTCGTATACACTAAGGCTGTTATGAAACCACCGTTATCCTCTGAGAAGGTGTGCTAAACCATGCTGCCCTTCACTCACTCCCTCTCGTTGTCCTGACAACTTCCTGGGGCTCTTCTTAGTGTTCTTTCTCTTTTCCTACCTAGCTAAATGAGGAAATAGTCTTCAAGTGAACGTACACTTACTATCTGAGCCTTTCAAACATACGGCTGGAAATTACAGAATTTGTTCGCGATACGAGCACTTACATTCCTGTATCTACAGAGACCTGGTTTTCCGCAGATATTGGTGCCAGTGAACTGCGTGTTCAAGGATACTCATTGTATCGAACAGACTCTTCCTGTGGAAGCATGGGATGCCCAGTTGTTCCTCTCAGATGGAATATTCCGGTGCCGATTGTCATGACGAGTTTATTGACTCGGAAAAATATGACACACTTTGACCTGATCATTAAACTCATGGCCGTGACGCTTGGTACTGATCACGCTCATCCGAGCGTGTCTCTCACAGATGCGTTGAGAAATATACCATTATCATTACTACTACTCCTCCTACTACTACTATTATTATTACGACATTGCTTTCCTCTTCCCGGTCTTGTAGGGGAGCTTGAACGGCCCGTAATGGGTCCACTGTTGTTTCTCGTATATATCAGCGCCTTTCTCAAACTTATCTCTGGCAACGCCTTCTCCTACACCGGCGACTAAAAACTCAGGAGCACGTCCAATCACAAGGCATCATAGATTGACTCCAACCGTATCAAGTGCTTGTCAGATCAATAGGGTATTCCTCTAAATGATAGCCAGTGTGCACGCGTGCCGCTCGGAGGGGATTTCCAAAACATATTCGTGATACACATTGAACAAAGTACAATGGATGTTGCAAAGAGTGAAGAATTTTGTTTCCGTCAAATGCGTTCCTCTCTTTTCATCCCAAGATGACCGCTTAGAAGAGATTCCGAACTCTTAAGATGATAAAAGAGCTCTCCCCCGCTTAAGCAGGCAGATAGGCACTCTAAACGGCCCACGAGGCCCACATAAGACCTTTATGTGAGTATGCTAACTAATTCCTGCACGGCTGGTCGCATCCGATTCCGACAGGCCTGTCACGGTGACCAAAGCTGAAGGACACCTGTGCTTAACCAGCGCCGCAAATGGCTTGCGTTTTACCACCTCAGGTTCTATCCACACACCACATATCCAGTGTAAACCCGAATGAATAAGACCGGTAGGTGTATGATTGAGGCCTATGTAAGCAACCGGCCAGTGTTTGTTAGGCAGTTGATTGGCCAGCAGGGAGGATGAAACCTCACCTCTAGAAAATTAAACGGAGAGAGGCTGCGATGTTAGGATCTAAACTGAGAGAAAAGGTGTGCAAAGTATAATACAAGATGCAATTCAGTGTAAGAGTGCATGCTAGTGCAGTCTGGAGGAGGGAATGATTAAAATCAAAGTTCACCTTGGGCTCCGAAAAGAACGGACAAAATATCCAGCATACGGTACACCAACAAGGCTGAAGAAAAGAATGAGTAGTGGACCTCAGACACCCACGTTTCTAAAAGGAGGATTGGATTAGTTGCCAAACGACCATGGTCTTCCTCGATGCAATCATTACCAGAAATAGAATGGATATACCAATATGACCTGCCTGGAACTGAAGGACTCGCCTCCTCACCAACAGTGCATTATGAATACACTGATGAATTACTAATCCAAGGCTTCCAGCACATTCGCGGCCGCACACATCGCAACACCACATATTCACGTCACCATGATCTGTGGTAACGATAGTTTCCTTGTCCATCGCTTGCTTTCGTTTCCGGCTGCCTGTGCCAGTAGTGTTCCTCCAGGCCGTCCGGTTTAATGGTGAAGCGAATGACGTGGCGGCCACGAATAAAACCGTGATACCTACGCCAACACATTAGCTTTGATGTCAGTGGTTTACAATAAATCTACGTTCACCAGTAAATATGAACAGATACAGTAGTACCAGTAAGGCAACTCCTATGTCACAGAGTTTGGGATTTTGGGGACTTCCCAGGTGATCTCCCTAGCAGCACACTTAATCGGCCGATCGTCTTTTGGATGTCGTTCGAGTGTTTTGCGACACTCGCTCAACCCTTTTTTAATTACCCCACTTATCATGCTGCCGTCCTTTTTCTTATTAGGGACAAACTAATTGCTGTTCACTATCATCACCCTGTGCATGGTTACTTTTTGAATAATTTTTGTTTAACCTCATTAACCTGCAGTGGAACATGACTCAGGTATTCGCATTTGAACGGCTACTATTGTTTTGACCTGGCATGTCAGATGATCCCCTCTGTCCCAAAAGCTCCGTCGGTGTTCTCGTCCGCATACCCATCATCTCATGAAGCTAACGCATAAGGGGTGTTGGTGGCATATTACCGGATAGAAAATAACCGTTTTCGGTAACAATGATCCGTCAATTCATGACGTTTTGACGGACCGCACCGGTAAGTTCGTAACTCGGAAGGTGTTCACTTCAATCCAGCTGAACACGTTGCTTATGTAAACGCAATTAAGACTGAAGCCACGCATGACGATTCCCAAACTACTTCAACTATGCAATCCACGCTGAGAACCCACATTGTAAACTCTAGGGAGCGTTCTATTCTGAATTATGAGGGATGACAACGACCTGAATGAAGGTAAGCTTCACTTTTCTTACGACAAAGCTATTAATCAAACAAATCACTGACCTCTGTCGGCATATTAGGGAGAACGGCGACAATGATTGCGTTGTAAGTGGCGCTTGAACCTAACAGGTCAATGAGGCAGCCAGTGTGACATTTCGTAATTTCGTGGACTTGTGGCCCGAAGGAAGTGCGAAACGTCCTGGGAACACCGCGTGTGTGCGAAAGTAATGTAATCAAAGGCGATGATTATGTTTATTTTAGTGTGAAGAAATGCATCGAATAGGCGGTCCGGGAACGATGGAATGAAAGGTTGCAGTAGGCTCACATGTGGCTGTGAAATGATGAAGCGACATTAAGAATGCCCAGTTTGAAAATCACTCACATTTGATCGCAGCCTTCGCATTCAGATAGACTTTGCAGCCAGCCTGTTTCTAAAAGAAGCACTAGACTCGGGTTCCGCCCTGAAAAGGGGCCTATCAGTTGCCTATTGATTTGGATGGCCGGAGTTCAAATCCCGGCGGTGACAAGGATATGCACTACAGATGAGCTCTAATGAGAACGAAACCCGAGTCTAGCGCTTCTTTTCGAAATAGGCTGGCTGAAAATTCTATCTGAATGTGAACGCTGCGATCAAATATGAGTGATGGTCTGCTTGAAAATAAACCGAATCCTCGACTACTCATCAATACTCTAAGAATTCTTGCCAACAGCTGTCACCTATCTTGGCAACAATGACTGTGCCAAAGGCACTAGTCTTTGTTATCGGTATATTTAAGAGGAAAGGATAATCTGGTAATGTGTATAGCGTGTTTATTTTGCTTATCTGAAGAGGACCTTGAAAGACGAGGTGGTACCGTTCGGTTCAAGTGTCCATTTGGAAGTCAGGTTGGATTTTGTCAATGGTGGTGCGTCGTCAAGACATTTTCCGGACAAGTTAAGAGCCGCGCTGGATATTGTGCCTGTGAGAAATCCACTGCTTGCGGTATTTACGCGGACAAAAATGGCACACCCAAAAGTGCGGTACATGTCAAGAAATGATGAGAAATTAGGATTCAGGAGACAGTCCGAGCACCAAATAGGCGAGTCGCCGTTCGGAATGGTTAACATAGACAGTGTTGCATTTTTGGCTTTGGATTGTGTGCACACGGATTGCTTGGGAGTCCCGAAAAGAACCACTGCACCTTGGAGATCAGGACTGTTATAGGTTAACGCTCGTTTGGGCTCTAGTGTGAGTAAGACTACCAACAACCGAGTTGGACTTATCCGCTCAGGACTGTCAGCTGACTTTTCTGGAAGATGCCGTACATTCGTGGGCTAAAAAAGATATGAGACCACGAACTTTCGGCAATTCCTGCTGTTCGTTGGGCCGGTTGCACTGAGGTGTTTGATAAATGAGAAGACTTGTGAAAACTTTAAGGACTACCCAATTTTCGCCCGCATGCTGTGCAGTGCGTGGTGATATAGACACTATGCGAACTTTGTGGGGCCGCTATCGTGCAAGACCTTGTCACAGTTTGCTAGCAGAAACGGCGAATCGCAGATTTCATTTAAATTGCGGTGCATGAGGCACCTGTGTGCGGATGCATCTATGCATGGCACACTCGACTCGCGCTCGGCCCTCCCCCTGAGTCGTGCATGTGCGGGCTGAGCAGTTTTTTCCACCCACCGAATTCGCCAGCGTCACAGATCTTCTGTCGCATTATGGGAAGGACTCACCGGTCGGACGTGCAAGCTGTAGTGCTCTGTGTTTGAAAACGCCGTATACTCCGACTGTAGGCAGAAAAATGTTTTTTGACCGGAGAAGTGCCTGCTATCACCACACCAAGCAGAGAAAAGAAAATAGGTACTCGAGGTTTTGGAAAGCACAGTAACATCCTCGAAAACTGCTAGCCATTAACGACTTCAAGCATTTGCGTCTGTTCCCATCTGCATGTGGATAGCACACGGGCGAATCTTGAACTACGTCAGTGTGACTGTTTACTGCTAACGCTGAATGATCGACACATCTTTTAACCCATTGCCAATACTTGGAGACAATCGTAAAATGATGTTTCATGCCCACTCTTCCTTCCTTTGATGAGAATGTGATGTTTATATCATGTTCATATTTAATCACTCTCAAAAGTCCATAGGTTTTATATTGTAGAGTTAGAAAACGGCATCATTTTTACTGCTCAGCAGTCAGTGACTGCTGAGCCATGTTACATTCTGTGACCTGAAGTGAGCGACGAGCAACATAATAGGTTGTTTTTGGCAACAGCGCCTTTTCCACAAGGAGGCAAACTGTACAAGGTGATTGTGCGTCAAGTCACCGGTGAACACAACACCGAAGTTATCTGTTTTCTAGATCAGTTTGAAGTGGCCTGTGGAAATGGGGGCTTCCTGGGACAGCCGCTCAAAATCACATCCACGGGCGTTATCGTTCCAGTGGATCGTCTGGGGAAGCGTAAAGTGTATTTCCCGCATGTACTAGTGTGGTACGCATAGAATGCCCGCCGTGAGGTCCAACTACACGAACGAAGTTGACAACGTTCCACTGGACACTGTCCACTCTCTGCCACCACCAGTGTTAGGTGGAGTGTGTGCAGAACTACAATCCGAAAGTCATTTGCCCCTTTTGTCTGCGAAGAACGTTCCCACAATAATCAGTCCCATTGCCACTAGGCAGATACTGTGAAAAGAATTTATTCCCGCGATTCGGTTCACTTATGAATCCTTAGCTTCTTACTCATCCTCGTCCCTCGTGGTTGGGTACAACAGAGGCGATCGGCCTAGGGGTAACTGTTTTTTTCAATGGCCCGCTGATTATTAGATGCAAATAGAACGGAAATATCTTAAAGGAAGTTCTTAGGCTGCGGTGTTCTTCGTCAGTGATAAGTTAGAGAGGATGGAAGGCAGTCAGTGGTACTGTTGGGCGGTTAGTTGCTCTAGCTGTGGTGCTGACTATCACAGATGGTATTCCACTAATCACCATTACGATAGACGATTTGAGTGCCCAAAACGTTCGCTTACGGAAAAACGTACACACAGTCTGCATAGAGCTGGAGGCTTCACAGTATCAGCATGTTGCGGAAGACACCTCCAAGTCTCCCAGTCTTTCCGTCTGTTTCCCCACGCTGACGGTTAGGGATATTTAGTTGCCAAACATGAAGCTGGAGGACAGGGGATGGTAGATGCTGCTGGTAAGTGCACTTCCTTTGTCCCACCGTCATTAGGATAGCTATCTGTCAACTCCAGGGCCGCAAACTTGTCATCGGCTGCATTGGCAACCTGGTGAGGTAAACCGTGACAGTTCTTATCGAGAAGGACCTAGGAACCATTGTTTCGCACACTGACTCGAGCTCTGCGAACCTTGAAACGAATGCAAAGTATGCCGGTAACACTTTGGCGTTATCAAAAGTTCACTCGGAACACTTCAGCCCTAGCTAGTTCCAGCTTCTTTACAACAGTTTCGCACGACCACATCTAGAGAATGGAAATGCGATCTGGCAACCATACCTCCAAAAGTACAAGCCGCTTCCAGCGAGTGTGCAACGTCGAGCCACTAAAGCAGTCCTGGGTCGGAAAACCAGGGCGTGTGAGGGAAGGCTGAAATCTTTGAACATTTACCCCATACAGTATCGTCGGCTCAGAGGTGACTTGATATTAACCCTTTTGATGACGAATTCTCCTAGTCTTCCGTTCGGCCTGATACTAACTAGGGGAAGTAGCATTACACTGAGGGGCCATCACCCAAAACTAGATGTTCAACATAGCAGACTGGAGTGCAGACGGCTTTTTCTCACTGCACATTTGCAAAGCTCAGATTATTCTAACAGACAGTGTTGTTTCTGTTAACTCTGCAGCAGGTTCCAAGGCTCGACTTGATCAACATCTACCGCATTACTTTGGACGCTGCGCCCCTTTCCCTACTCCAGCCTATTGCCGAGAACTTCGAGATTCTGCGCAGCGAGATACGGAACTCTTATAATCCCAAGCCCCCCACATCCTTTCACAACCGACTGAAACACTTAATGACGGACGACCTAGCCCTAAGTGTTGATCGGCGAGGAGTCAATAATCGTTATTCCTTTGCATCAACTCTGTTTACGTCCGCAGTAGTTGGTAAGCTGCTTTTCAGACAGGTCACTACAATACGTAGCGGAGACTAGCTTGAAACAGCAGAATGTCGGATTGCCTCAAGTGGCTGACAGAGAAATACAGAGAAGGATACAGGATTCCCAGAACAAAGTAACAAGTGAAAGAGGACAGATGAAAATTCAGCAGATGGTTGAATCGTTGTTAATTGTGTACACTTAATTTCATTTCCCGCTTGTCTTTCAACAATTTTCCAATAGGGTGATATCGTTGTGATAAGCCGTTGTGATTTCGTGGGAGTTCAACTTGCAGATAAGACGTGTTAGTTATTGAAGGCATTTGGCAACGAAGTTGACAGGCGTTTATAACGATATATAGCCTGCAGAAATATTTTCACTTGATCGTCTTTCGAATGTCTCTAAAGTGTTCAGTCAAGACATTCAAACACCACTGGCACTACGGTCGAAAGACACCCAAAAGACAGCTCTAGTAGCACAGTGAAACATTCAGCCGTTTTCTGAGTGATCTCTGGTTACTTCTGGAACGTTCACCGAACGTCTTCGGGCATAATTTCTGCGTATCACTTTGCAACCATGAAGGCTAATAAAAACAATGCACACCTTTCTGGTTACTCAAAAACGTGTCGGCGGACTTACACTGCCCATGTGAATTTTGTTTTATCTAACCACCTCGCAGGAATTGTGATGGCGTCAATCAATTAATTTCAGCCATCTTGCCTACCTCGTTACGTGGAGAATGAATACTAGGAAATCAAATAGGCCGAGGAGTTGTTTGTGTGAACACGTTTATCGTTTAGCCAAACTGACGTGTCCCGAACTTCTGAGAGGCGACTGTGCGACAACCGCAGCTCTTGTTAAGGAAGAGGTGTAACTAATTCCTCCAGTTCTGCTACACCAACGGCGAAGGCAACCGTTGTGATGTTGACTCGAAAATTTAGACGAACGTTCACTTGCAACCGCTTCTTTGGTCATGGAAAGTGTCAAGGGGATTGATTAACGGAAGCAAGGTCCGCTGATTGCGTTCTTCAGACTTCCACTTCGGCGATCACTCAAGCAGTGGACAGGGTCTATCTCTATGTCGCGGGAATCGGATATGTGACAATTTCACTCAGCACTACTGCCATCATCGTTTTAGACAACTTCATCGGTACGACCGAGAAGAAGGGGACACCCACAGAAATTGTTCGCGCGATTGTTGCAGAGGCTCGCTTGTCCTTGAAAGCCGTCGGCATTATGCTCAGTTACTCAAAGAATGTATTGTCTCAGTTACCGTTGGATACACGTACTCCGTTGGGAACATCACGGGAGTGTGCGTGTACATTCATCAGAGGTGGCGAATACGTCCATTTCGGTTTGAATAAAGGCGTACGTGGACGATGGACGGAAGACATGAATGTTCTCCGCTTTCGCGTTTAAAACTGTAGCCAATCCTTGGAAGGTTGACATCCCCCCAACACCAGTGTTAGTCGTGGGATTATTCTGCGGTCTTTCTAAACCTGTGAATGTCGTGGAATATCTGGATAGCGTGATTGAAGACTTGTCGATTATATTGGGGGATGGTTTGTTGTTAACATGTGATCGTCATGCACAGGTCGTTTTAGATTGCATAGTTGGTGATGCACACGCCAGAGCCTTTATTCATCAGGTGGAAAACCACACTGGTTATCAGTGTTGCGAAAAATGTACAGCGTCGGGAGTGTACTTTAACCAGGAGATGGTGTTCCTACCTGGCAGTTGCCGCTTACGAACAGACAACGACTTCGGAACTCAACGTCAAGAAGAAACTCACGTTGGCCAGTCCCCTTTTGAAAGGTTACAAGTGGACATTATAACCTGTTTTCCGCTAGATTACATGCACATGGTATGCCTGGGAATGTTGAAACGCTCAATGAACCTATGGAGAGCAGGCCAAACGGAAAGGAAACTCCGTCTGGGATCATCGCCAACGAATCAGTTGAACAGTAGGTAAATGAGACTGAGAGGAGCCTTGACTTATGAGTCCCATGGGAAATGCCGATCAGCGGTGGACTGCGACCGTTGAAAGGCTACGGAATTTCGGCAATTATCGTTGTATATTGGCCCCGTGGCGTTGAAAAGAATAGTGGATAAAAGATTTATGAGAACTTCTTAAACTTTTCCGTTTCCATATACCTACTTTGCTGCCCAACGTGGTGTCTCCGCTATGTAGATTACGTGAAATCCATGTTGCGGAAAACATTGGTTCAGTTCGCTGCTCTCTACGGGGAATCAGAACTTATGCTCGACTTCCACTGTGTCAGCCACCTGTGTGGGGAAGTCAGACTGCACGGACTGTTAGACTCTTATTGAGCGTTTTTATTTGAGTCGCACACGAGAACTTTACGCGGGTTCGTAGGATTTCCAACTATGCCCAGTTCACATATCTTTCGACACCTACCGGAAAGGATGCGTGTACACCTGCCGGATGACAACACATTAGTGGATGGTGTAAGGGCAAGATCCATTCCTATAACGGAGAACAAACAGGGTAGGTTCATTCACAGAGACTTGATGTAATGCCACATTAAGCCCACCAACTTGGTGTTGGTGGATGGATTACCTGCGATAATCAGCGCCTTGGCTGTTTTGCGCTCTGGGCGGGAGTAGCATCCACGAAGCATCACAGGTTGCTGTTGGGTGGAATGACAACGCCCACCGGTTTTAAGCTGCAAAAGGTAAAGATGCATCGCTCAACAGATGTGCGCTTTTGATTTTTCTGACATTTCATAGTTGACTTGCAACTGGTTTACAACTATCAACGAATCCTAAAACAGTTATCAGCCACACCATCGTCTGACGCCACGGACATCATGAATCGTGGTGGCGAACACAAGAGGTACGTGGAAATCGCCATATGTCACATTTGCAGACAAGCAAACGTCCATTCCGACCTCACATATGAAGTGGAGGGGAAACGGAAGTCCCCATTTTACGCCGTCGACATCAACCTTTCTCCGCCATCACCACCATCACCAAAATTGGAGGGGATGTTCCACTCCTCGCCATCTCCAGCACTATGGACATTGAGGTCAACGGAGAACCCGTCCATTTTCTCCAGCCCTATTGCCTCCAGGTATGTAGATGGTAAAATGTCGTTCGATAAGCATCCAGCTCTACAATCGTTAGTTCGCCAGCAGCACACAGTTAGGTGGTGTGCAAAAACATCACTGCTAAAAAAGTGAGAGAGTTGAAAGGTAGGTCCATTTAGTGCAAATAACCACCGTGTTCACCAGGTGTAATTGAGAACTTAGTTCTCCAAAATATCAGGACCCGTGAGAACATGCACGCCCTACGGCTGAAAGTGAATAAATTGCGATTTCAACATGCAGCTTCCGGTAAGTCATCCACCCCACAATTCCCCGTACGATTCCCGATGCAGTCCATCGGAGACATGCAACTGCTGAGTATGGAGCTGGATGAAGCAGAAGTAGATACCCAGCTGGTATGCTCAATTTTTCCGGTTCACAATACACAAGTGACCTTTCTCATCAGTGTCGGCGGCACACCCATGGGTGAATGCACCTGTGATGTTATGATTACATTATTGACGGATGAAGTGGCGAGAACCATAAACTGGAGGGGAGTAAACAATCGCGTCTCCATTGCCTCATCACCCCTGGCCGCAGCCATCGTTGGTATATTCGATCACAAACAGTCATCACTTGTTGAATGCAGGACCCAAAACGAAGAAGGCTTATCCCGGCGTATCGCATGCACACGTCGAGGGAACCATTCAACGGTATATTCAAAGGGCGAGATTGCGAGCAACAAAAGAAACCAACGATTTTCAGCGATTTCAGAGATTTGTACACGGGTTCGAGGCTGGGGGCCCAATCTACCCGGATCCAGTCAGTTTGTTCGTTTCGATGTCCGGCGGTTTTCTGTTGACCTGAAAGGCAGTCATTGAAAACGGGGTGTAGCACCGCTCTTGGGGGTTACAGAAAGTACCAAGAACAGAGTAAAATAATAATCTAGCAAAACAGGATAAATTATTAATTTAACGGTTTATTAAGTAGGTGGGAATCCAATAACACTTTGAGACGGTCTTTAGAAGAGCAGCTAACAATCTCTAGTGGTAGGTCGTTCCAGTAGTTGATAACCCTATAAGAGAAGAACTGTTGTCTTAGGAAGGTCCGAGGTCGAAGCTTATAGAGCTTCTTGTCGTGGCCTCTTCGACTGTTATCACTTACTAGGGTAAAGAATTGTTGCACAAGTCCTGTGCTAAAGAGAAAATGTGTAAGAATTAAGTCGCCGCGGAGTCTACGAAACTCAAGTGGATAAAGATCGAGAATTTCAAGGCGAGACTCGTAGGATAGATGCCGCAAGCCAGTGACCATTTTGGTGGCCACTCGCTGGACACGTTCAATGGCGAGTATGTCCTTCTTCAAACCGGTGTAGACGACTTGATTGGCATACTCGAGCAATGGTCTTATGTAGACTCTGTAAAGCGTGTGAAAGGCGCGCTTGTCAATCCGGGGGAAGGTTCGTTTGATCATCCCGAGAGTCATGAGACCCCTTTTGGCGGCCAGCTGGTGATGATAAGAGAAGGACAACCCAGACGATAGCCAGATCCCTAGGTCTTTTTTGAGGTCTACTTTCGTGATACCTACTACACTTTGTGCACCATGTATCACGAATAGGTTCCCAGAGTCTCCTCCGAGTGACATGTGCGCACACTTACTGTCGTTTAGAGGGAGACTCCAATCCTCTGACCAGCACTTAATACGATCAAGGTCAATCTGCAATGCACTGGGGTCACAGGCGTTCCAGATTTTTAAGTCGTCGGCATAAAGGAGAGCGTTGCTAGAGATCAAATCGGGGAGATCATTGATGTAAATAAGAAACAACAATGGACCAAGTACCGATCCTTGAGGGACCCCCACAGAGACTGGGGATGGGGACGAAAGGCCTGAACCGGTTTTTACTCTGAAAGTCCTGTTACCAAGAAAGGAGGTTATCCAGCGGAGAACTTCTCCTTGAATCCCATAGGCTTCTAGTTTGTGCAGCAGAGGACCGTGTGGGACACGGTCGAAGGCTTTGGCAAAGTCGAAGAAGATAGCATCCGAGATATGACCATTGTCTTTGGCCTCTGTTAGGCTATCCATGAAGATTAACATATTAGTTATGCATGACCGCTCAGGAAGAAAGCCATGCTGGGTCGAAGAGAAGAGGTTATTTGAGAAGAAATGCTTAAAGATGGTGCGTTTTAACAGTCGCTCCATTATCTTGCATGGGATGCTGGTAAGGCTGATCGGTCGATAACTAGCAGGAGAATGACGATCGCCTGTTTTAAATATAGGTGAGACATTGGCCTCTTTCCATGCCTCCGGAAGAGTGCCTGTCCGAAGTGTCTGTTTAAACAGATCGAAGAGAGGCATCGCCAAACTGACGGCCGCTTCTTTGAGGATCCGGGGATGGATCTTGTCTGGTCCCATGGCACTATAAGGATTGATCTTAAGCAAGAGGTCCTGAACGTCAGACACAGAAAAGTCAGCTGTCAGGATGGGTTGTTGGAAGTGCCTCTGCGGGAGAATTGGATGCCAGTTTGGCAGATCCACATTGTAGACTGATGAGTAGTATTCCCTGAACATCTCGGCAACCACTTGGGGGTTGGAGGAGGTTTCCCCGTCGGGAAGCCGCAGAGAAAGCGCTGAGGGCTTAGTTTTTCTCTGGCGTCGTATATACTTGAAAAGAAAATTCTTATTCTCGTGAGCTATTTGTAGGATTTTCGACTGTACGTGTTGGGTGTGTTGCCGGATTTCCCGCTTGCACCTGTTTCGTACAGAGCGAAAGGCCTCTAGATCCTCTGGCCTATCCGTTAGCTTCTGTTTAGAGAATAGACGTGAACGTAATTCAAGAAGGCGGCGTATGTTCCGCGGAAGCGGTTTACGAGAGGAGAACTTCCATAGTTTTCGAGGAACAAATGCCTCATCGGCTTCGTGAATGGCAGCTTTAAAGGAAAGGTAGTTCAAGTTCACTGAGTCGGATGTGGGGTTGAGTGTGTTTAAGGACGTCTTTAGTGCGTTAAAGTCTGCGTTCCGGAAATTTCGGAATGAAGTTTTTGTTACAACGTTTTGGAGCCAGTAACAGATAAAGTCAAAGTTTAGTAGCATATGGGCACTATGCCCTAGCGGCGGTTTGATGACCACCCTATCTACCAGGTGAGCCTCGTTCGTAATGACCAGATCGAGCAAGGAGGGTGTCTGTCCTGGACGGTGTCATGTAGGTAGATCGACATGCTGTGCCCAGGCTTTCTCATGGATCTTGTTGCCGATCTTGTTGCCGATCTTGTTGCCGACAACTTCGCACCATGATTCAAATCACGTACCCGTCAAAGTCATGCAAATCTTGGTGTAAATACTGTACTGAATACAACATATGAACGTCTACGTCCCTTTTACAAATTTTCCCGCAAAAAAGAATAATACGTCGCGGTTATTGCGCGAGAGTAGGTTTACGTTCAACGCAATTGAGCCCCGTAAGAAAATAGTTGTGCGGCATGTGCTAAGATCGTCTAATGGAAGTGTGCTCATTATTTTCTCACAACGTTCCCTGAGTGTTCCCAAACAGTCTACTCGGAACATTGAATCAGAATTCGGGGAAAGCTCAGAGAACACTCAGGGAGCAGTCGTGACAATGTAGCGACCTAATTCGTTTATTGCCAACTGCGTTAATGTCACGATTAACATTGGTGCTCTTTCTCCCTCCCAACTTTTGTATGCTCGTAAATGTTTGTTTGAACGAGTACGGTTACCGACAAGTCGCTGCGCACCCGAACGTACGGCTCCGCTGCCTGCTCGATTGTCGTTTCGCCGTACTAAAAGTTTCATCTTGCTATTCACTCGCTCTCACGTCGACTTCGCGTGTCGGCAATATATTCGTTGTTTACTCGTTGCGTTATTCGTAACTGGCCGACCATAGCCCGTTCGAACTATAGATTTCAAACGAGTTCTACCAATTCTCACTTTCCCTCTGACCTTCCTTAGGTAACATTTTTTTCCCTAAGGGGTTGAGAACCACTGAAAGAACCTTCAATCATAGGCTGTCAACTACTTTGATAGGGACCTTTCCGAATTCTCATCAGATTCCCATTTTTGAGACCTTGTTAGATTAGTATTTCACTTTGTTCACTGTACTTTCTTCAATTCCCAAGAGCAGCGTTACACCTTGTTTTCAGCGACTGCCTTTCAATTCAACAGTAAACTGCTCTGTTAAGAAATGAAAAATTGTGTAGATCCGGGTAATCTGGGTTTCCAGCATCGAACCTCTGTACTAACCGCTGTGAATAGCTGAAGCTGACTCGTTTATAAATTGCTGATCAGCTGAACAGCCCGACCTTGACAATGCGGCGTAGCCTTCAAGTGATGTAGAGATGGGTGATCTGGCGGACTCGTCTAGGATTGTAATGTGATGAGCTGTCAGTCATTTTCGAGGAACATCGGACCAGCGCTTATAGCATGGTTTCTACTATTGTCGCTGACCTCACTCTATCTATTCTTCATGTATGTTTTGCTAGATTGAAATTTATTTTTCAAGTTGTTGGGATTTCAGCAGACAGACTAGCTATGCGTTGGTCGGAGTTCATTCCCTGTTAATTTTTTACGTTATAAGCACTTTCGGTCGGGCGACTTTTATGGATCCGGGTTATCTCCCTGTTGGTAAGTGTAGTGCAACATTGATAACGTCTTATCAGGAGTGACCGGAGAGAAGCTGACTACTATCGAAAAAGGAGCTGCAAGAACTGTCATGTATCGATCGGTCGAAATTAATGGAATATCCACCCGCCTTAAGTGGTGTGTTACTTGTGAGATATATCGTCCGCCAAGGTGTTCGCATTGTTCCATTTGTAAGCACTGCATTGACGTAAGCTTAATTTCGGGATTCTCCTAAGTGTATTTCTCCAGACATTTGATCATCACTGTCCATGGCTGAACAACTGTATTGGAAAAAGGAACTACCGTTATTTCTTCTCTTTTCTACTGTCACTCACTGTACATATGATTCTTACGTTTAGTGTGTCCGTGTCGTTCGTACTGGCACGCTCCGACAACCTATCCAATTACCAAGTAATTATTGCGTATCCTTTTTGTTAACCTATATTACTGTATGTTATTTCTGCCTACACTGGCATTGGTCCCTGGCAATTAACCCTCATGTGTATCGCCTGGTAGTCGTGTCAGTAGTCAGCAATAGGCTAGGAGATGAGTGAAAACAATCTCTCCTTGAGTTCTGCGTCAGGATAATCTGGAGGTCTTTTTGATGTGCTCGCTGGCGATTGGAGTCTAGGGGTCAGGTGCAGGAGGACATCTACCGCGTGCAGTTGACAGTAAAGTATTTCGGTATGGACTGTTGGGACACTCAGTCGAAAGTCATGGTGTGGACTACCGGTTTGTTCGGGAATTTGGTCCAAGTAGGGCCTAGGAGTACGTTCGTTGAGAAGGAGCGAAAATTTGGTGTGGGTGAAAAAGCCGTGAGTTCGTCCATACTTGGCAAAAGTGGGTTCTGTGAGAGAAAAGAATGGGAGACGAAAAGTGGTCAACTTGTGTACCACTGCTTCAGCCACGTGACAGTCGAGTCACCATACATAAATATTTGGTGGCAGCAGACAAATCCATCTAATCTCGGAAAGGGCAGAGTAAAACCGCGGATTCCAAGCATGTGCAAGTCCAGTTTTCTCTGAAATGAGCATACTTTTGGATCACTAATTATTTCCTGTGGAAGGGCTTCCTAATGAGAACACCCTTACGGGGTAAATTTGTGTCGATATATCAACTAACCCCGTTGGTGGGCTGGCTTTAGCGAGTTTCCTCGAAGAGAATTGATACTTGTTCTCAACGGTGAGCCGTCTACGATTCTGGGGTTCGTTTGGGACACGATACTTTACAATGAGGTCCCCCCTTCAGTCGTCTTTATGTGGCCGGAATGTTGTAGGGCAGGTGAGGCTGGGGAAAGGCTGGTACGACATCCCCTGGACCCGCTTTGTCGCATGGCTTGCGGTTGGGGAGCACGCCCGAATGTTCACCTCAAATATGAGCAAACGTCTAAAGCATAAATAATTGTGAAGCAGGAACAGTGTTCGGCCCCGAGGGTTCTCGTGAATAGACACCATTTTACTTTAGCTCTTTTGGTCAGTAGCTCACACTTCAGCGCAGCGTTTAGGTCCTTCGTGATGACAGTATCCATATCCTTTTCGAATTCAACAACAGGATGGGGCGTGTCATTAATGTTGTTCATAGAGTGCATTGTGTCGAATATGTTATTTTTTGTTACCTTCAAGTCGGTCCCACTATAACGACGGTATATGTAGCTTCTACTTTCTGTTACAGCAGGTGATCTGATCTCGATGCGTGGACAAATATTTCGTTATATGTATGAGAAGTGTACTTCTTCCAGATGTTTTTTAACCATCTTGTAATCTCTTAACCTGCAACATTTTTTGTGCCCAAACTGTTGACACGTTGATTTTCATCGTTCGGATTTTGACGAATGCTGATAACGGAGTCCCCTATTGTTTATCCGTAAGCCGGGGATTTTTCCTGCTTATGTGGCAGTCCGGTGATAGCGTCAACTATCTGGATGTCGCTCTCGTTGATAAGGATAACTACTTTCGTATGTGACTACCATCATTGCCAGTTCTCGCGCTCATTTTTAAGTCAGCACTCTACGATGGCTTTCATCGTTTGCTAGGTGGATTTTGCAAATCCCTTATTCGCCAGATCACTGGTCATAGGATCGGAGCGATTATGGTTGTTTATCTGACTTAGATGCCACCATTTGTTGAACAGGCATCCACCACTTTGTGATCAGTCTACACTGGTTACAGCCCCATGGTTCGGATTGCAAACTACTTCGCCCTCTTTTTGTCAGTCTGCTCGGTTGCAGTCAGTCCTATGCCTCGTGGATTCAGCCTTCGACGAAACTGATCTTAGTGAGTTTTATGGAAGTGGACATCGGAAAGACAGTAGCGTCTCCTACGGATCCGATGTTCGTGGTCGTAATCGACAAACTGGCCGTAACGTGGACTGCGTTACTCGAACGCGTTGAATGCACGCGTGTTGATTAACCTCTGATATGTACCAAAGGGGAGCAGTCAGACGAAAAGCAGTTACACTCCTAGGATTGTATGTCGCACTGCTGACCGCGTAGGAGTGCTTAGGCAGTGAGGCACGATCCTATGGGCATACAGCAGAACTATTTTTATAGTTGCGGCACTGCTGTCTTCCGTATCAGGAAGAAGGGGGTTAGAAAAGGTACCCT
>QNGE01000638.1:170888-214307 GCA_008508345.1 Paragonimus westermani
TGATGATGATGATGATGATGATGATATGTGCATTAGATAGGCTGCTTGTAGCGTAGTATTGGTTTGATCTTCCACAAATTCACTAACTTAGCTGAGTTAACTCCACCTTGCCAGTTTACCTGTTGGGTTAGTTTTTAAGCCGTCAAGTGTTGTCTCGCTTCACCAGTTCTGATCCTTTTTATGGGTTTCCCAAGTTATCCCACGTCACCGTCGCGGTGAATACTGAGCTGAAGGTGATTAAAGAGGCGAGCGAATACCAATACTAGTGTTTTTTCACTGAGTTATATTGTCGCTTGATTTGTAATCATAGAGCCATTTTCAGCTGAACGCATTTGGCATTGTTTACTGTTGATTGCAATGTCATTGTTGAAATTACTGAACCATGCTATTTAGTAATTTTATTTCACTCGCCAATCTCAATGGAGCTAAGGTCCCGGTTGGCCTCCACCGTCGTCGTTGCTGATCTTTAATTGACATTCAGTATTGTGGTACTCGTCATGGTTGGCTTACTGTTACTCCCTGTGCTCGGATTGACTGGGTTCCATATTTTTCTGGTTTCTAAAGGGCGCACAACTAATGAACAAGTGAGTCCAAATAATGCTGCCTAAAGTTCTTTGTATAAATCTGTGGCTTCTGTTTTTCTGTTGGGTTTTTGTCTTCATTTTGGTTATCTGTCCATCATGAAATCGTGCAGATTGAGTCTGGTTACTGATGAATTCGCTGATTACTATATATTGTTTTGTGTGTTCCGTATCTAAATTGTCTGTGACTTCCGTCTTGTGAGTTTACAAAGTACTATTTATTGCGTCCGCCCTCACACTGAAATCAAATGACAGCTGTGCATCGCGTGTAGGACACCAAAGAGTCTTATCACAAGGAGTTCTCCACGTCAAATTTCTGTTTGTGCGGCGTCGGTTCGTTGACATAACTACTGTCTTGTCTGTTTTCAATTACAACCAATACATTTTTAACCATATTTTCATGTTAGACAGCTAGTCACTATTATTCGATGTTTTGGATGATTATTACTCAGTCAGTCGTTGAACCGAACACCTTGTATCTTTGAAGTTTAAAGCGTTGCTTCAGTATTAGTCGTTAACCTTAGTGTCACATTCGACAGTGACTTTCCGCAGGCTACTGATCGGTTCGTGGGTTTACGAATCTACCGTCAATGGCGAGAGTGTAGGGAGTCATCATCATCATCATAGACAGCAATACATCACTGGTTCACATTAATGGTTAACTGCCACACAACCATGAAGAAAAAGCAAACCCTATATAGGAAGAAAGATGGAAAAAAGAAGGGGACGGGAAGAGACCTAACTACTGAGAATAACTACGTCTATATTCAAACATTTAACATCAAGGTGCCTTGCAAACAAACCTTACAAACAAACAACTGAGCTGCAAGTGGGACTAAGGCGTCATGAGCGAGACAGCTTCCTTACGGCTTTCACTGCCCCGCTTCATTAAATGCGCTCACTTCACAGACAACTCGGCCAGACAGCGACAGCATTCACGCCACTGAGCTCGGTTAACAGCCATCTCACCTAGAGTCTCCAGTCACCGACTCTGTGAGTCACGAGGGCCCCAGCCCGGGAGACGAACTCGATCTACAGTGACCAACCCTTTGGTAAACGATTTCATTTCCCTACGCCAGGTCATTAACCGTCTACCTCACACTTTACACCAGTCGGTTGCACTGTCAGCGAACAGTGCTCGATGTGGAAGACGACTAGCTGGCATCCTTAATACGTGACCTAACCATCTAAGCCTGTGCAAACGTAGAGATTGAACGGTAGAACTCGTTTGACACTCACTACCAAACACCCGCTGTCTAACCTCTTTGTTACTTACACTCTGGTGCCACCGATACGAGCGACTGAACGCAGACATCGGTGATCAAATACTTGAATACGGTTCACGTCTTCTACCTTGAGTGGCCAGGTTTCGCTGTTGTAAAGTAATACGGCCCTCACCGTTGTCTTGTATACGCGACCTTTGAGCTTCAGAGCAATACCTCTCTGTCGCCAGAGATGCCCAAGATTAGCGAATACTGTCCTAGCCTTAGAGATGTGCACTTCTATCTTATTCCCTACACCTCTGCTGCCGCCGCCACCGCCGCTGACGCAGCTTCCCAGGTATACAAACCGGTCAACAACCTCCATGACTACATTATCCTACATCAAACCTACGTGATCACAGCAGTCCTGCAGAAGCACTTTGCATTTTGAGGCCGCAAAGCGCGTTCCGAAGTATTTGGCAGAACGCGAAATAGCGTCTAGCATCGTTTGTGCCGATTGAAGGTTGTCAAACAGCAACACCTTGTCGTCAGCATAATCAAGATCAGTCAGTCTTCCACCAGGTAGGAGGTCCACACCGACATCTTGTGAGTGCCGGAGACAATCCTCCATTATTTCGTCTATGACGAAATTAAACAAAAATGGTGTCAACGGACAAACTTGACGTACGCCACTTATGGTGCTGAAACTGTCAGACAGCTCACCTTAAACCCTAACCTGAGCTGAGGTATGGGAATAGAGTGCCGACAGTATATTCACGTACTTAGTCGGCACACCTCTGTGTTTGAGCGACTCTAAAAGTGTAGATCGATCCACTGAATCAAACGCACCTTTACAGTCGGGAAATACAGCAATTGTTGGCTGTCGGTATGCATGACGCTGCTCCAAAATTTGACGAAGAGTGAAAATGTGATCTATACATCCCCGCCTGGGGCGAAATCCTGCCTGTTCTTCCCTAATGTTTACCTCCCGAGCTGCAGTGAGGCAGCGAAGTGTAGTGGATGCTAGAACCCTAGGACTGATTGGGGTCAAACTTTTCCTGTATGGTTTTTCGCAAGAGCACTTTCTTGAATGTGGAAACTATCATCGAGTGACCCCAACGCGGGGGAATGGTTTCCGTCGTCCACACAAGTTGAAACAAATGAGTCAAAACCTTGATTAACGTCTCTCCCCCTTCTTTGAAAAGTGCCGGCACGAGGTCATCTGGACCAGCAGTCTTATTACGCTTGAGAGCCGCAATGCAATTGCGTACCTCAGTCTCAGTGGGTGGTTCCAAGTCTACCGACCAGGGCGGTAGATTACAAGTTTTTGGCGGTAACGCAGTAGAAGCAGGAGGTCATTTAAATTGATCCTGAAAGTGTTCCACCCGTCGGTTTAACTTTCTGGACTTATTATAGATGAGTGTACCATCTGTCCCGCTTATAGCTTCACTGACAGACGGTCGCCTGGGACAAGTGGCAAGGATGAGCTTAAACAGTTTGCCAGTGTTTCCTGAAGCAAAATCCGTCTCTATTTCCTCAACTTTTCCCAATAACCAAGTCTCATGATCAGTCCTTAAACTACGTTTCAGTTTCCTACGGATATCTCTTCCAGACTTGTTATATGAACTACCAGGAGGGATATTCCATCTGGCTTCTAACAACTCCAGGGATTTCTCCGAGATCCAATGTTTGTTCATCCCAGGTACCCCTGTGCCGCATGCTAATGTAGCTGCTTCACGAATGGTCTGTGTGATCTGGGTTCAGCAGCAATCAGGATCTACGGAGTAAGAACTACTAAAGCAGCTTTCTAAACTGGTTTGATACTGATGTTTTACCGACGGTATAGTCAGTTTCTCAACAGCCAACCCTTGCTGTCGGTGGGGTCGTTGCTCAGCAAAAATGAGTTCGAAACGACAACGTACCAGCGCATGATCTGAATCTAAGTACATGCTCCAATAAGAACGGCAGACCTGAATAGAACCCCGCCACCTATAACTAGCAGCTATGTGGTCTATCTGGACCAGGTCTGATTCAGAGAGGGAGGGCGCCGAGTGTAGCAATGACGCGCAGGATGCCTTAAACTAATGCTGACTAAAAACAGCCTATGCTCAGCGCACAGTCACCCGCCATTGTCCGAGCGATGTGGTGCTACCCCAAACCTGCCACCCAGACGAGATTCGGCCTCACCAAAGTGGCTGACCTGGGCGTTCATATCTCCGGCCAGAACGGCTATATCAGAACCACGTGTTGACCGGAGGAAAGCGGCCAGATCCGAATAAAAGACGTCCTTGATGTCGACGTCACTACAGTCAGTTGGAGCATAAGCAGACACAACGAAAATTTCGGACAGTTTTGCGTCTAGAACCGACCCTAACAGAACCTGCCAAGCGGACGGCACAAAGTCTACTATTAACAGGAATCCAATCTACCAATGCGGCTGCGGCCGTCGTGCTGAGGACTATACCTACTCCAGCTTGACCGGTGACGGCGGCCGGAGAGTCACCTGAGGTGTATAACCAGTATCGGGTAGAAAGTGCAGGTGCTGTTAATTCCATACGTTGACTACTGTCGTGGATTCTAGTCTCCGAAATACAGCAAACATCGATATGCAGCGAGTCCAACGTTCGTGCGAGAGCAGCCTGTTGACCTATCTGTTTCAGAGTACGAACGTTGAAGGCACCTATATTAATTTGAGTTCTAGGTCGAAGCACAGGTCGAAGGAGGTCTGAGACTGAGTGGCGAGAGCTGGGACTTATCGGCACAGTGTTTCTACGATTAATTATATCTGCTGTGGGACCTGCAGAGAAGTTATCAGAATTGGGGTTCGGGAGGGGCCTGAGAGCTAAATTTGATAGGACAGTGGGGGAGGGGTCAGCAGTAGCATGTTTTCGCCTATCCACCCTGCTGTATGCAGCAGATAGGGCGACCCGGTTTATACTGCGAGACGGCCGATGCAGTATGGAATTGTTTGTGTTGTGAGTATTCATGGTTGTGTGTGGGCTGAGATACTGCCAGGACGCCCAGACCTAGACAGGAGAACGATTAGGGTTCTCAACCAAAGCCTTTGGCTCAAAAGCCTGTACCGCAAGGCAGCGGGTGGGTGGCGGTGTACCAGAAATGGTACGTTTTTCGGGGAGAGATGCCAACCATCTTCCAATCCCCAACCTGAAGGACCAGGAGACTGTGGTTTGTCAGACCTCTACCTATTGGCCTGCCTGGTATGAGTAACTCTGTCCAGTTCAGCCCTAAAGTTCATCGAGATGCGCAAGCCGTCACACCACGTCAAGACTCAGTCTGTCCGTGACGGATATTGTGAGTGCCACAGGCAGTCCTCCTTTCCTTTGTGTATGATGGGATTAAACAAAAATGATGAAGGTAGAAAGCCTTGGCGTACGTTGCTGTTGGTGCTGAAACCGCTAAACAGTTCACTATTTACTGTAGTCTGAGCTGGACTATTCGAATAAAGCGCCGACGGTATGTTCACTTATTTGGTCAACATATCGCTCTGTTTAATTGACTAAGCGTGTAGATCGATCGGCTAAATCGAACGCACATATAAAGTCGAGAATCACGACAACTGTTGGTGGGCGACGCACGTTACCTTGCTCCGGAATCTTCTGAGGAGTAAAGATTTGGCCAGTGCATTCTCGCTTAGGATGAAACCTTGCATGTTCTCCGCTGATGTCTAACCCTTGAAATACAGTGAGTCGACGGAGTATGATGGATGCCGGAATGCCAGTTATGGCTAGGGTCAAGCTAATTCCCTAATGATTTTCGAGTGGTCGTAGCACGGTGGGATGGTCCCTATGGTCCACATCAGTGAGCCAAGGCTTCTTCTAACTTCTCCCCACCTTAGAAAAATGTCGACATGAGATCCATTGGGTTATCAGTCCTGTTGTGCTTGAGAGTGGAAGTGCTTTTGCGGATCTCATTTCTCCTAGGTGTTTCTAACCCTATCTGTGACTTTGCAGCTGTACCACAGAAGCAGCAGACCACCTAAATTGGCCCTCCCGTCGTTTCGCCAAGCACTATAATGCTCTGGATTTGTCATGAGTGAGTATGTGGCCTTCCTTGCATATAGCTTCAATGATAGGCGGATGCTCTGAATAATCCTGGAGAGTTTGCTAGTGTTTCCCGAAGCAAGAGCAGTTTCCATTTCCGTAACCTCCTCCGAAAACCAAACCTCACGGTCGACGATCAATCCACATCTCGGCTTCCTACAGATATATCTCCTAAACTGGTTGTATCGAATGCCAGGAGGAATACTCCATCTGGTATCTAACACCTTTAAAGATCTTCTCGAGAGCCAAGGATCACAATGTCACATGTTACAGTGCGGGATTCATGAGTGCCCCGGGAGATCTAGGTATGGCAGTCATTAGAACCTTCAGGGAGTGGGAACTGCTAAGCTTTGTGTATTGATACTTTGTCAACGGTATGACTGGTTTCTCAACAGCTAGCCGTTGTTTTCGGTGCGTTAGTTGCCCAGCAAAAGTAAAAACAAAACGACAGCATACCAACGCCTGATCTAACCCCAGGCACGTTCTCCAATAGGAATGCCAGTTCTGATTGAAGCCACGTCACCTATAATCACCAGCTACTTGGCCTATCTGAGACCAGGTCTTGTTCGAAGAAGGAGGGCACTAAGTGCAATAATGACGCGCAGAGTGTGTTAGACTACCTTTTGGCTAAAAATACGTTGTGCTTGACGTACAGTCGTAACAGCCACCTGCTATTATCTGAACAATTTAGTGCCAGTCCAAACTTATCACCTGAACGAAACTAGGCCTCATCATGATAGCCGACCTTGGCCTTCATACCTGCGGCCAGAACAACTATAACAGACCTACCTGACGACGTAAGTAGAGGGTCCGAATCCGAATATAAGGCCTCCCCGACACTTACCTTACTGCAGTCAGTTGGAGTATGAGCAAGTACAATGAAAAGAGTTCTGAAGGCTCGGCATTTGGAGCTGGCTTTAGCAGAACCTGCGAATCGTACGGTACAAAGCATACTTCTAGTGAGAATCCAGTCTTCTAATGTGTCGGCGGCTGTCATGGAGTTACTGTGCAACTAATATCGAGTATGCAATGTGGCTGCTGTCAGTTCGATACGTTGACTGCTGTCGTGAAATGCAATAGACAACGAAATTGGACCAGTTTAACATTCTTGCGAGATCGGTCTGTTGTCTTATCTGTTTCAGAGTGCGAACATTAAAAACACATACCAATTCGAATCCTGAGCTTATGCGTGAAACAAGGAAGACCGAAAGGTTGATCGTAGGCGATGGATTTTACCAGAAAAGTATTGCTGTGATTAAGGGTTTCTGTCGTGGGGCCTGTAAAGTAACTTGTAGAATTTGTGTTCGTGAGAGGTTTGAGGGTCAAAACGGCTAGGACAGTGATGGAGAGGTCAGCAGTTGTATGTTTTCGCCTATCCACCCTTCTGTGTACAGCAGATAGAGCGGCCCGGTTTGTGTTGCGAGACGGCCGATACGATGTAGAGTTAACAGCCTTTTGAGTGTTTATGGTTGTACGTGCGCTGAGAACGATTAGGATTCTCAACCAAAGCCTGTACTGTAGAGCAGCGGGTGGGGGGCAGTATACTAAAACGTACCTTTTCGGAATAAGGACGCACAGTTAGGTATGCTAGTCCAGGCGGGCTTGGCTTCTCAAACTGTTTATCCCAACTAATCTAGTCGCCACAACAACCTGTAAATTTATAAGCCATTTTTGGCAGGTTGTTTCATCACTTTGCCTATCGGCACTGCGGCTACGAATTATGAATAATAGTATTCGATTATTCTCTGATAAAACTACCCCTTCTTTCTCTTACTCATTCAATCCTCACGCAGATCTTTCGTAAGTCTGCGTTTCATTTCACGACGTCCTTCGTCGCATTAAATGTGTAAAGATCAATCAACGCTTGTACATGAGCTCTATCACATCGACGGAAACCCCTATGCGGTACGTCTGTGATGTGTATTTGGTACACACCTCTTCGTAACAATTTCGCATAGATGTGCAGTACTAGCTTGTATCATTTCACTGCGGCTACATGGCCACGATGACTTTCAGTGCTGTTTGGTGAGTGTTTGATTAGGTTCCGCTGCCTCAAATTTGCTAGCGGATGTTTTATGAGCGAGTGGTAAAGTGAAGCGATTTCGTAAAACTTTGTCGTGTGGACCAAGGAGTTTGCCGTAAGGTGAATGACACTGTTCAATGGAGTGACGCCACTGATAGTTGACAGCAGTATGGTGATTTGGACAATCTGATTTTCGTGTGATACATTGTTGCCTTTTATGGTGAAGTATTTCACTCACCATATGGAATGGGTAGGATTTGGACAACTGCGACTTCAGGTCATCATGGTCGAGTTGTCATACTCGGACATCAGGCATATTGGCAAACTGTTTCTCTGCTGGTGTACGACTACCAATTCGCCCGCTCACATCACCAGTTAACACAGCAATGTCTCGGTGTTCACCTTCCTCACGCAGCCAACGAGGATATCTTGAAGAGTACTCTTGACAGCATCTGAAATAGTCTCTCGGGACAAATACATATTTGACAAGTAAGCTCACGTGTAGAATTGAGGGATACTCGTCGGAGAAGGTTAGTGACTTGTTTACTGAGGCTTACCGATACTTATGGTGCCGATATTTACCTGTTGTTTTGCTTCGAGGAAGTAAGACATGGAAGCAAGGAAGGAGGGACAAAAATACGTACACTGATCCGTCGAATCAACGACAACCTGAGGTTCTCTATCATTTATGCCGCGAAAGTCGGTTTGAGTGAGATACCTATCACAAAGCCTCTGGCCCAGCGATATGAGATATGAATCAACAGATCACGGGGCTATCTTCGCGCACCCTACGAGGAACTAGCGGTTCAAAGGTTTTTCGCTTGGGGGCAAGCAGCTAACACTATCCGACGCGCTTTGGATGAGACGTTTACGTCTTGTTGGGGTTATTGCCGCGTGCAGTAGATGTATCTAAACCAAAGCGAGGCTTCTGAACACTACTGGAAGTTGAGTTGCATTTTGGCGATCGCGGCCAATCGCCTGGCAATCGAAGTGATCTTTGTTTGCCTACGCCCCTTCTGCCCCCTTCATTTCTAATAATATGAGTGTTGATGCAACTGTATGTTCAGTAAACCCTAGCTCATCTAGTAAGCACTCCTGTGCGCTGCTGTGCTTTCGAAGACGACACTTTCAGCTGGAAAAGCCCCCGTAGTTTTATGTTTCTAGGACTAGCCGGATCAAGGTGACGGCTTATCTGTTCCGTGGAATTCACCGGGTGTTTCAGTGAAACAGAACAACCTCTTTCCACCATAAAACGAACGTAACCCTGGTACAGAGCTACACCAGTGGGCTTCGACATTTCATTCGTTCATAAAGGCCGTAAGCCAGACTAGGCTACACTGTTGTTCTAGCCATCGCTCACCTCTGCAGCGACGTGAAATTATCTAGAAGAATTTACCGAGAGGAATAAAATTCGACGAAACAACGTTAGACAGAAGAAATAGGTGCACCGTTGTCCGCGGTGCTCCGCCATCTCGGACAGCGTTTCTGCTCAGCGATTTGAATAATCACGAGGATCCAAACCAAGCAAACGACATCAATCGACCATACTGGACGGAATGGTCAGGGTCTTCATATTTCGTGACCACGTTGCTACTGGACCACCTTTTGCTGGCTGGTTTGTTTGCCAGGTGTGTGCACCTTGATTGAATGTAGACGTATTTGTTTTTCATGGTCAAGTTTCTCTCCCTCTTTTCTTGGTTAGGGCTTGACTTTTCGTAGATATTTGGAAGATGGGTACCACCGTAAACCGCTGTTTTATTACTGTCTTTAACGATTACGCCGGTGGTGATGAGCTGCNGATTTGGACAACTGCGACTTCAGGTCATCATGGTCGAGTTGTCATACTCGGACATCAGGCATATTGGCAAACTGTTTCTCTGCTGGTGTACGACTACCAATTCGCCCGCTCACATCACCAGTTAACACAGCAATGTCTCGGTGTTCACCTTCCTCACGCAGCCAACGAGGATATCTTGAAGAGTACTCTTGACAGCATCTGAAATAGTCTCTCGGGACAAATACATATTTGACAAGTAAGCTCACGTGTAGAATTGAGGGATACTCGTCGGAGAAGGTTAGTGACTTGTTTACTGAGGCTTACCGATACTTATGGTGCCGATATTTACCTGTTGTTTTGCTTCGAGGAAGTAAGACATGGAAGCAAGGAAGGAGGGACAAAAATACGTACACTGATCCGTCGAATCAACGACAACCTGAGGTTCTCTATCATTTATGCCGCGAAAGTCGGTTTGAGTGAGATACCTATCACAAAGCCTCTGGCCCAGCGATATGAGATATGAATCAACAGATCACGGGGCTATCTTCGCGCACCCTACGAGGAACTAGCGGTTCAAAGGTTTTTCGCTTGGGGGCAAGCAGCTAACACTATCCGACGCGCTTTGGATGAGACGTTTACGTCTTGTTGGGGTTATTGCCGCGTGCAGTAGATGTATCTAAACCAAAGCGAGGCTTCTGAACACTACTGGAAGTTGAGTTGCATTTTGGCGATCGCGGCCAATCGCCTGGCAATCGAAGTGATCTTTGTTTGCCTACGCCCCTTCTGCCCCCTTCATTTCTAATAATATGAGTGTTGATGCAACTGTATGTTCAGTAAACCCTAGCTCATCTAGTAAGCACTCCTGTGCGCTGCTGTGCTTTCGAAGACGACACTTTCAGCTGGAAAAGCCCCCGTAGTTTTATGTTTCTAGGACTAGCCGGATCAAGGTGACGGCTTATCTGTTCCGTGGAATTCACCGGGTGTTTCAGTGAAACAGAACAACCTCTTTCCACCATAAAACGAACGTAACCCTGGTACAGAGCTACACCAGTGGGCTTCGACATTTCATTCGTTCATAAAGGCCGTAAGCCAGACTAGGCTACACTGTTGTTCTAGCCATCGCTCACCTCTGCAGCGACGTGAAATTATCTAGAAGAATTTACCGAGAGGAATAAAATTCGACGAAACAACGTTAGACAGAAGAAATAGGTGCACCGTTGTCCGCGGTGCTCCGCCATCTCGGACAGCGTTTCTGCTCAGCGATTTGAATAATCACGAGGATCCAAACCAAGCAAACGACATCAATCGACCATACTGGACGGAATGGTCAGGGTCTTCATATTTCGTGACCACGTTGCTACTGGACCACCTTTTGCTGGCTGGTTTGTTTGCCAGGTGTGTGCACCTTGATTGAATGTAGACGTATTTGTTTTTCATGGTCAAGTTTCTCTCCCTCTTTTCTTGGTTAGGGCTTGACTTTTCGTAGATATTTGGAAGATGGGTACCACCGTAAACCGCTGTTTTATTACTGTCTTTAACGATTACGCCGGTGGTGATGAGCTGCGTGACTGATCGTGTAACTCGGGCTTTCTCAAATGTGCGTTGGAGAGCGGTCGCTTTACTCACGTAATCCTGTAACTTTACCGGGGCTGGTTGGTGGTGACAACGATGGTCAGGCACAACAAGTCCGATGATATCTTTGTCAAAGGCAGGTCGTGTCTCCAGTCTTTCACCTCGTTTAGCACGGTCTGCATGTCTTCGTCAAGGAAACTGAGTAGCACGGTGTTGTCCGCATACATCACGTTGGTCGGTCCGGTACCAAGAAAACAACGACAAGCTGTTTAGACTACTCAAGCGCATCTTCCAAAATGACAAATTTGGACGGAAAGATGAAAGTTAGGCATCCCTGACGAACAGCACTAGAAGTGATCTTTGCCCGAGACGGTTGTCCATACACCCACCCTGTTCGGTGGATGAGCATACAACAGCCTTAACAGGTTCACGTATTTCTCTGATTTTCTTTTACGAATAAAGCAGTTCCAGAGAATGTTACGAGCAGCCGAATCGAAAGCAGTAGTTAAGTCTAGGAAGATCATAACCGTCGATTGCTTATAAGAGCACCGATGCTCCAGCATGCGTTAAGGGATAAACCTCTAGTCAGTACACACTCTTTTGGTTCGAAATCCCGGATTGTACATTTCCGGGTTTTAATGAGCTGATGCAAGATAAGACCGGTGTGCAACTTGGGCACTAGACTGATGTCCGTATGTGTCACAGACTTCGGACCTCGTTTTTGAAAGCGGGAATTACGGTTGACGGGTGCCAGTCATGAGGCGCCACTCCAGCTTCCCGAACTAAGGGGATTTTATCAGTTTTGGTGTCAACCCCTCTCTACAACCTTTAAACGGAGTAAAAGAGAGATCTGATCTAAGGGCCTCCTTACTCTTCAATAAACAAAGCATTAGGGTCACTTCTGTGTAATCCAGTTGAGACCAGTTGCGCTGTTCCCTCAACCGTTCAGCATATCTTTCAAGTCGGCGCGACTGACTGGTGTTAGGAGAATCGCCTTTTGAAATATGGTATCGCTTCATCGCAATCATCACCCCCACAACGGCCTTGATCCTGTGGCACGAGCCACTGCTCACCTCAACAGTGTCGCGAAGGAAGAGAAAAACGCCACTATATGATTGCTAGTTAATAAAAGAAAGCTAGGCGGAAGAACTAGAAGTGGTACGACGGTAGGTCTCACACCTACCCGACGGCCGATACAACAACAAACTAACGAGCATAGCTTTCTGCCTTCCCCAATTAAAGATGACTCGCCCCACCTCTCGATTGCTCGGTCCGGTAGTGCTAACGGTCTTCGCAGAAGCTTTTGGTCAGCTTGACGGTCGTCATATTCAAAGATAGACAGAATTGTGTGACGCTTGCTAGCGAAGTTTATCGACGTGAAGGGAATCCAGTTCTGCCTCAACTCCACTCCTCCTTCAAAACATGCCTCTGCCTGAATTTTCATAGGTTTCACGAATTGTTCCCGGCCTCTGTAAGATTCTTTCTCCTGATTCGAACTGCACAGTTCATTCTCCAATTTCTCCTGATAAGCATCTTTTACACTCTCCGTTCGAATGTCAGTTGGTTATCTTGTATTTATAGGTGTACGATCTCTGAGCAAGTGGTAAAATGAAACCCGCAAGCACAGCGGCATGACCCGAATCCAGATGTTTACTCCAACATGCACTACTGTCAAAATAACAGAGTGGCGCTACTAGTAACTGACTGCGAAATGGTCCATTTTGATTCACGACTAAGATGTACGCGCCTTCCACCGCCGAAATGCGATACCCGGCATATTATTGCAGCCGTCTTTCCTCGTTATGACTGCGTTTGTTTTCAAGCACCAAACGCATCATCCATCTGCTTCTCTTCAGGAGAAAGCTGACTAAATTGCGCCTTTAATTTGGCTGCTGTTATGGTGCTTGGGTGTTTGGCCGATTTGAGCATCATTGATAGCATCTGAACTATCCTCTGTTGGAGTGTATGCTGAAGTAATGAATGTACAAGGCCTTTCTGAAGTGCGTTGACAGATTTTACGCAATTTGATGCGTCGGACATCACACAAGCGACTGTTCACTGAAACCCGGTCGAGCAGACATTGCTCATCTCTGGAATTAAATGCGATTTCCATTCTCAGCTTGACCACGAGATTCAGCTTCAGCGTCACCAGAGACCGTGAAAAAGACTCGCTTTAATGGGTGCTTCTGTAGAGACGAAATTAGCTGTTTGACGATTCGCGACACAGAGGTGCACAATACCTCAATCTCCAAGTCTGAATGATTATCCACCTAAGCAGCTTGCTGACCAACTTATCGGAAAGTGCTGACATTGAGGGCACTAACGCCCATCATTTGTCCTTGCATTGAAAAAGTGTTGTCACCCGAAGATACAGGATAGGCGGAAAATTAAAGGGAAAACAGAATGAGACACTGGAAATTGAGGAATAATGTCTGTCGTGAGGACGATAACTTCTGATAATTCCCTGATCGCTCATGTTGAGGGTCTCATCTTGAGTCTGTGACTCAAAGGTCTGACCTGCAGAACAACAGGAAGTTGGGCTTTCTTGAGAGACTCTCCTTAGAGTCCCTGGCTCAAATGTTTGACCCACATGCCAATGAGGCGCTTCTCTAACCGTAGGTTGCAGTGGATAAGACGTTGGTGTCTAATTTGGATTACTGCCACGCGCACTAAGTGTATTCGGAACTACGTCAGGCTTTTGAATGCTGCCAAATGTTTTTCGGCCCTATTGGATAATGTGCCAGTGTGGATAATACTCCAGTGAGATTGGACTGGAGTGGTTTCCTGATTGGGGAAAGTTCAGCCAGCCAGAACCCACGCATAGGCTGCTACGGTCGGAATTTCTATCGATCGGCGCCAACCAATCATGAACGGCGATCAACTACTACATGTTTAACACGTAATAAACCACGGAGTGACAAACGTGCCACAATATGGAAAAAAGCAATGTGTGAGATGGGGGAAAAGTGAAGGAATAAGGGAGAAAAGTTACAGCGACGCAAACAGAGTCCGTAACGTGGACGCCATTGAGTTATACCCTTCGCCATTTTAAACAGCATCCTCAACCAAAGCTGTTCATTGTCGACCAGATGCAACATCGAGTTTGATTGTAATCAGTGGCGATTAAAACAATTTGTTTGGGCGTTTGTCATAATTTAGCAGCCGAGTCGCTTAAGACAGGGTCGTGGAACATAACAACTAACGGGGCAATCAAAACGCAGAATGTTGGCCACTCAATAGCACGGTCACAGTCAACCTTTTGCCTAATGGTACCTTTCTCAGCCCTTTTCTTCCTGATTCAGAAAACAGTAGTGCGACAGCTTTGAAATTAATTCTGCAGTATGCTCATATTTTCGTGGCTTATTGTCCGAACGCCGCAACGCAGTCAGTAGCCTAATTCACAATATCACCTTAAAATCTTCGGTCATTCTAATCGAACAGTTTCGAAAGCGAATGTGCTCAAAATAACTCTTTTCACCTTGTGCCCTCGACTATTCGATCGCGATAAACGAACACAGTATTCGGTTGATCAGGTCGCAGCATGTGTATAAACTGAACGACCATCATCTGTTTTTTGGGAATACTATGATCATCGCTGTATCGCTCATGTTCGAGTCTGCACACGCATACTGTCGCATCCAACTTCCTGGGTAGTTGTGAATTTAACTCAACTAATTGTGTTCCACTGTGAGTAACTAACATCTCCGTTGCATCGTTCAGTCTGAATGTATTTGATTTTGTAATATCTTCAGCCGCGCCACTCTAGTGCTCTTCTAACATTGAGACCATATTTATCCAACCTTCTCCGTATCACACGGATTGACGCGGACAACTCGCATTTGCCCTGGCAAGGCGGTTCTGGCACAATCACCTCACAAGACTGATAATCGCCCAGTGTAGTTTTTAGTGGTCGATGCCAGCTATTTCTTTCTTAACACGCTGACTATCTAAGCTTATTTGTTCTGATAAAATCTAAAGATTTCGCTCGTAGACTCATAGACTCACCCGTCTTCCAAACTCTAGTTTATTTAAGAATTTTCTGCTCTTTATCGATCATACTTGGATTGCGTTGATTTACATCACCGAACGAGAGCTACATACAGGGTGACACGTGGTACATAGATGAATTTTCAGTACTTTTCTATGACCACTGAAGCTGTCAGTACCGAGGAGGGAACGGCAACGGCAACAGCTGACTCCACTCTGACGGATTGTTTATATGACCGATCCCTGTACGTAAAAATGCAACATCTCTTGAGCAGTAGGGATGCATTCTAAGCATATGCCCGACCCATTCAGGTTAGCCACTGCAAGCCGTCATACTGTTCGTCCGTTGGACCACATGAACTGGGCGTCATCACATTGCCGTAACCATACATTCCGCCTATCTTAACGTCAGTGGGTGGTACTGAAACCGGTTTTCGTGCGAAAGTGGAAGTTCCATGCACCTCTACATTCTGTGTGCACATGGGGAGAAAATCACCGTCATTATTGTCTCTGGTTACAGCCACACTTCAACGGTTGACATTGCTACCGAATCATTGGTCCCACCCATTTGAGCTACGAATATTAACAGATGGATGTTGATCCTTTCTAGCAGATTCTTTTAATCTGCGATATCCGTTTTTTGCCGACCGAACGTTGTAAAGCAACAACATAAAGTGATTGCAACATCGAAGTGGGATGAACCGAATATGTGCTTGGCCACCATTATCAACGTTGAAGACATTACGTCAGGTGTTGGTGCGGATGTTTAACTGCCCTATGATTGTGGGCAGCCGTCTTTACCCAAACATTAAACATCAAGGTGCTTACATTCTGTAAGCAAACAACTGAGCCTTAAGTGACAGTAAGGCATCATTCTCACGACCTAGTGCTGTAAGGTCTTTCAAGTCTTTGACACGATGTTCTGACTTATTCCACCAGTATTTACAACTGTCGCCATCACGCTCCGGAGTGAAGACGGTGGAATCATTTGACCTCAGTGTTTGTAAGATTGCCGATATACACAAGTTAATAGTATTGTGATATGCCGTTGATCGAGCATCAGCGAGAAACACTAATAGATTTCCGTCTGATGGTGTTTTTAATGATAACTAAAGTGAACTGCTCATTACACGTTTCATAACGTGCACTTGACACCGTAACATTGTTTCCTGTATCTACTAAAGTCTGCTTTGAATAACTGATTTTTACCCCAATCTAGGTCACATCCAAATATGATCTGGATATGAATCCATACAACCGTGGATGTTGTGTCAATTGGCTGCATACATTTTGTAAGGCGGAGGGTGCAATGTAAGTCATTCATTTTTCAAGAAACTTTTCTATAAAAACTTGTCTTTAGACTTATACGACCGTCAACGAATTTGGAAATATCCTCCAGACGGAACGTCAACGTGAACGGATTACGTTCTAATGTCTACGTGGTTAATTCACCCAAAATCGAAGTGGGACAGTACACTCCGAACGTAAGTTCGGAATGGGGTCGTTTCATGTACTTGGGGATGTGGTAGATATCTAGTAGTTTACTGGTGTTCATTTTTCCATAAACTCTACGGCTGTCGTCGAGTGGTATGTTTTTAAATATGAGCGAAGGGTGTAGCAATTCACTGGATTGGCGGCGTCCGATTACTACTGGCCTTACGCGTTGGCTGAATCTAGTGAACCCACAAGATGTTTGTGCTGCACTGTTTGTAATTTCGCACATACACGCATTCCGTAACCGGTGCAAAGTTGATGTAACGCGCCTTTGCTCTGCCAAACGTTCTATCGCGGCTCGGATGCTCTACCTGGATCCTTGTTGTGGGGCTTCACCCAGTCTACTAGCGCGGAATTAGCAAGAAAGTGTCTGCGAAGAAACACACTGTAATACCTACTGCAAGTTCGACAGATGAATGAAATGCATGTAAATACATAGCATGAGTTAGTTGCCAAATATGGTCATGCACAAGTTTAACCAATGTCCAGTTGTTTAAGCCACTTCGCGATTAAGTGGCCCAGTATGATCAATTCTGTAGCCGTTACACTCTGATTGGTTCATCGGGCTAGTATGACACTCACACCAGCTTTCACGCCTTATCCTGGTTGGTTCAGCCGGAAAAACTTGCACCTCAGTGTTTGGTTGATGAACGATTTCGTCAGCCGTCACCGATGACCTAATTAGGTTATTTTGATGATATCGTCTCCTATCAAAAGTCTAGATACTGTGACCGGTGAATGTACGAAAGGAGGTCCTTGTATCGCAACTGGTCTATGCTGACTGGTCAAGTGGTAGGCTGAAATAAAATCCTTTTCTCTGGAACACCAAAAGTCGTCTTCTCATTGATGAGACTAAAGTTGTGAAAACATGCAGAACTCAAGACGGTAATTCCGATAGACTTGTTTCACGTGAACTTTTACAACTGAGGATGTAAGCAGGTACACTTCAACGCGGTTTGTGTAAGGTAGGTAAAATAAGTTGTCTGCTTTTAGTGAGCAATCCGAAGAAAACCTTTCAGGCAACTTTAACCTCGAAGCCTGAAGGCTATTAAGAATGACAAGCCGCTTGCACCCAGCTTTCTGTAAAAAGACGATGCCTTTTGTTCAACATTCCTGGGTCACTGGCTGTTACAAATAGAGTTAATACGCACGACTTGACCTGTTGGCCTGAAAGTTACTTATAGCCAGAAGACGTTAACGCCTATATATATATATATAGCGATGTACGATATATAGGCGAATAGCAAAACTGTACAACGAAATGTTGGACTTATCGAAATCCTGACAACACTGTGGAACTGATTGCTGTGGATCGCTGCTCGGGCAAGAGGTGACTTGCGGGATGTGACGAAAAGGGGTTGATGTAACCGTAACCCTTGACTTGTAATTCCTTTGCTGTGCGAAGCTGTACAAGCCTTGGAACCAAAGTCCCCTCGATGCAACTGTGTCCCAATCAGCTCGTGTCCACCAGTCCAGGCGCGATGACGTGTTTTTCGTTGCAAACCTCTCTAGTTATGCGAGCACATGTAAGAGGACCTGATTGTTTTTTAGTTTGTCAGTGTTCGCGAACCATGGTATTCCCAAACCATGTGCGTGTTTGCGGAGATGCGACGGGATGGTAGAGACACCGGCTGTATAGGACGAGCTGGACTTGCCAACCGTGTCAGTGTATAGTGAGCGAGCAGGGCTGTTTGTCACGGCCACTTTGCGGTTCGGAGCCTAAGCTAAAAGGTCACGAGACGTCGAACTGCGTTGAGTTGTCAAATACGTGTCAGCGCGGTTATTGGTGCAGATAGAAAAAAGTGTCCTGTTAAGGGGACACCTACAGACCTGCCTGGACCCTGCTCACACGCCGTCCCTTTATTGACGACTTCATTTGCGTGTATGTTGCGTCGCCATTCCGAGATGGTCAGGGCATTCTCAATTGTACCTTTTACAGTTGTAACTGAGTCGTTTCGTTTCACAGTTCGGTCTGTCATTCCGTATGTCGTCGAAAAGCAGCATTAGTTTCGGCCACCCCACCCCACAGCACGCGCCCCATCGATACATTCGGTGCATGCAGCGAATCAAATATGTGTCTGAACTTCCTCCGTTTGACGTACGGCGATCGCCGTGTCTGTATAAGTCAAGTAAAATGAGAATGGGTACTTTCACTTCGCGACCGACTTGCTGGTTGATCCTGCTTCCTACTTCTCATTAGCATGGCTTATGTCGGTTACGAACTCCGATCGTATTTGTTTTCATCAGCGAGTCTTTGCTACGTTGCGTTGCTCTGTTTTGTTTACTGTACAGCCTTTGCTTTAACTGATATTCCGCTGGTTGCCTGTTTGTTCTCAACTCATTTTCACCAACTGTTGTGCACACCCTGGCCTGTGATTGGCTACTGAGCTTCAACGAGATGAGCCTGGCTTGTTCGAATTTCTTGCTTTGTCCGTTAGCTTCGTTGTTAAGTGTATCTTCATTGAATCTGTTTGGTCTGACCGATTAAGTTAGTGACTCATTCAGATAGTTTCATTTAGTGCAACATTGCGTTCAGTAGTCGTTTAGGTTCAATTTATTATCCCGCTAATAATTCGCCATATACAGCAGGGTCCGTTTCGGATTAGCCCATTACAGTGACCGAAGCCACATAACGTCTGCATATAGTACTTATAATAAGTGTTTTGCGCTGCACCACTTGTGGTTCTAACCACACACCACGTGCCCAGTGTAAACCCGAAGGAATAAGACCAGGTGTGTGAGTGGGGGCCTTTGTGGCTCATCCGGCTAATGCTGGTTAGCCAGATGATTGACCACTATGAAACCGAATCGCTTACCTCCCGGAAAAGCTGAATGTTGCGACTCTAATATTAAGGTCTGAACTTGGATAAAAGATTGAAAGTATAAATCAAGAAGTGGTTCGATATGGAAGTACATAGTGTAGCGAGAAGGCGTCCAATAAAGCACAATCTTTATTGTCCAAACCGCTAGTCACATGCAACGCGCGCTCTCTCGTTTATAAGTCGCAATNGAAAACTCGCACCCCCGACCTGGCAATCCACCACAATAGTGTTGCACTCCAGATAGGAGGAAGAAGAAAATCTAGTGTAAAGTTGGACTGAAAAACAAAGAAGACATCATACAGTGCATCAGCAAAATTGGGAAACAGAAAGGATAGAGGAACACATTGGGTATGTTTTCTGGAAAGCAACAAGTGTTTTAACAAACAACGGCGATTTTTGGTTGATACCACTGAAGAAAACGAATATAGCTGACGTAATCTATTTGAGTCCAACGTATTCGTCGTTTCTTTGCCGACGGCGTGCTTTGAGTATGTCCGGGCTGGCCGGTGTTGCCACCATCATACTCATCGTAATGTCATAGTCACGTCAACAAGACCTGTGGCCTTCATATTTCATCCGTATCCCACGCGTTTGAGTTCAAGGTCACACAACTGTCGCTCAGTGAACCTTCAGACGACTGTCCAGATGGTGCTCTAGATGATCTGGTTCAAGACGATGTTTACCCGGGATCCAAATCGATATCATAACGTGGTGGACTTGCTTGGACTACATCCTGATAAAGCATCTTCCGGCCACCAGGGTTTCGTTTGCCTCCTTCCATTTTCCCATAAAACAGCTGCTTTACAATCCATTCCGCGTCCACCTTACGGGGGTGTCCTAACCAACAAAGTTGACTGAACACCAACATGACTTCACTCCCGTCCGTGCTCGCTTGCTGAAGTACCTCAGTGATCACAATCATGTCTGACCACCGATTACCCAAGGTGCGTCGTAGACGCAGATATGGGACATTCTGTTGATAGTGTCCAAATTTCACTGTATGTATGAATCCGTATCTGTATGTGTAGCACGGCTTTCCAGGCTCACTCTACTGTTGTTTGTGAGGGTACACTGGCAACAACGAAAGAGCTGGGTCTTTCAGGAATGACTATTCCATACAGTCTATTTTGTGGGCGTTTCCAACCTGTCGTCTGGGTGACTGTGTAATTCACAACCAGTTTGGTTACATCGCTTTCACAGCCCTTGATCGCCTAGCTACCCTGCCATTTATATAACCGTTGGTGAACGTAGTGCAATTGCTCCTTGTGTGCACGAGAACGCAACCCAACCAGCTTTGGCCACACTTTCGATACCTAGCGTGACGGTTACGAACTTAGGAATCGTCCAGTTGCACGCCGATGAAGCAATAGCGTTGCTCACGCAGTGGCCTTACGTTATGCTGGCTAACTGATAGTAGTGACCAAGTTCCGAGTGACCGAAGCCAAAGAACGCCTGCGCTCAACTTTGCTTGCGTCGCACCGCTTGCGATTCCAACCACATATCACATATCCAGTGTAAACCCGGAGGAATAAGACCGGTAGGTGTGCAAGTGAGGCCTTTGTGTCCAGCTGGTCAATGCTGGTTAGGCAGTTGATTGGCTACCAGGGAAAGGAAACCCTTATCTCTCGGAAAGTAAGCAGAGAGAGACTGCGATGGCGAGTTCTAAACTGAGGAGAAAGGTGTTTGAAGTGTAATACTAAAAGCATTTCAATACAGGTGTGCAGGTTAGTGCATCCCTGGGAAGATAAAGATGAAAAACAAAATTCACATTGGGCTAAGAAAAGTCAGACAGACCATTCATCATACAGTACATCAACAAGGCTGAAGAAATGAATGGGTAGAAGATTGCAGACACCCACGTTTCTGAAAGGAGGAGCGGATTAATTCCCAAATGACCAAACTGTTTGCCGGTGCAGTCATTAACAAAAGCATAGTGGATATACTGGTTTGACCCACCTGGCTTAGGCCTAACGTACTCGTCGTCTCTTCGCCGGCGGTCTACTGTGAGTACGTTGGTGACCTATTAATCCCAAACGGCCAGCGCATTCGTTGTCGCACGCATCACAACACCATATAGTCACGTCACCGCGACCTATGGCACCGATGGTTCCCTTGCGCACCGCGCGCTTTTGTTCTTCGCCGTGCAACAACTGCTCGTTGAACTTTCAAACGCTCGTCTGAGTGGTATTCCTCCAGGCCGTCTGGTTCAACGCTAATTCTCAGCGTCTAAAATCGGTGTTACAGCGTGAAATGACACACCTGCACAACATCCTGATGTCTCCGTTTTTGACCACCAGGATTTCGCTTCCCTGATTTCATTTGTCTGTACAGCATCTGCTTCGAGATACGGTCATCGCCTATCCGACGAACGTGACCGAGCCAACTGAACGGATTCAGCATCAGCAGGACTTCCATCTCGTTCATGTCCCCTCACCGCGGTACCTCAGTGTTCGGAATCATGTCCGACCACCGAATACCCAGGATGTACCTCAGACACTACACTTGGAAGCGGCTCAGATAGCTCACGTTCCGCTGATACAATGTCCACGCCTCATTGCCGTCAAGCAGTGTAGACAGCACCATCGAGCAGTCGACAAACATTTTGGTGGACATCTTCAGGCTACGGTTCTTCCAGGCGCTCCTTTCAAGACATCCAAAAGCAGCACTAGCCTCCGCCATACACGCTATCAACTTGCGGTCCACGGACAAATCTGTCGACAAATTGCTACTCAAGTAGCGAAAATTCCCGCAGCTTTCGACAACGTCTCCATCGATGCGGATTTAGGGTGGAGGTGCATAAGCAGCACCTCTTCCAGGAGAAGGCTGAAGAAAGGAAAACGTGTTAAAACATAGGACCACGAACGCGTACACTCATTTGCAAGGTTGGCGTTCATTGACACATATTGGGCAGCAGTGCTTCATCATTCTCCTTGGTGGCACGTCCCCCGTAGTGTGTACACACTGTTCCAATAGTCGGTTCTGGCTTATCATCTTCCTGGTGTTGACACTTGCCATTTAGTTCCCGAATGTACGCACTATGCTGCTCAAAGAAAGCTGCTTGATGTACAACAGTCTTCTGAGTTTCCTTGACTCCACTTCATCTGCTGACTCATCCTCTCCGACCGACGCAGTGTTGCCTCCCGGCTTGTTGATAGCCTCCTGGTTCGCCGCGTCGGCATATCGTGCCACTTTGCCAACTTACTACCATGCACTCGTTTCGTCTCGCCGTCCCTCTTGATTGTGTACACTGGGCCCCGTTTAGAAATCGCTAAGTACGGATCTTTTCATTTAGGCATAAATTTTCTTGGGCTTGGGTTGCTAGCATCCGTGTTCCGATACTCTTGATTTCTCACCCTCTCTCCTAGGTTGAACACTAGTTTTGCCGAGCCGTTGAGCTGCCGATTGCTTCCTTGTGTGTTTACCTGCGATGCTTCAAGATTTCTTTTGTCTTTCCCTCTTCCGGTTCAGTCGTTGCACTGTGAGCATATTCCAACGTCTTGATATACCGGAACTCGAGGGGTTCTACTGTGCATTCGTTTAAACGGAGATTTCCTCGTGCTCGCCTGCAAATACGCAGAGTGAGCCAATAACCAGTGGTAATGTTGACTCCCAGTCGCTTCCCCTTGCTGATAACCATTCCCTGATCGTTCGGTTGTTGGGTTCAGTGAGCACAGTCGTCTGTCAGTGGCGTGGCGTTGTTCAGATGCGCTTGATTCTCAATGTTGCATGCATGTTCGAAACTCCTCGCTTTCAAAGCATGACCCTTGATCCATCGAGATCGCCTTTGGCACGCCGTGGTTCGCCATGATGTGCTTCATCACCATGTCTCGCGCCGTAGATGCCTTTTGATTTCGAATGCCAGTCGTTTCGATCCAACAAGTAAGAGGTTCTGTCATGACCAGGACGAACTGGTTACCGCAAGCGCTCAGTGGAACTGGGTCCACAAGGTCCCCCGACCAGAGTTAATCGATTTCGGAGAGCGGTATTAACTATAAAGGCTGCTAGGCTCCCCCATTATTATCTTCCGGTAACCATTGGCATGTAAGCACGTAAGCCGTCACATCCTCTTTCATCTTCGACCAATTTACTCTGCTGCAGGAGATCGTTATGTCCTGATGCATCCGGTTTGTGCCATTTCATGGCACTTTGCTACCAGTTTCCTCCTCGGTCGCCTTGGGATCACTATCACATGAGAGCGGTCACCACTACGTTGCAATGTTAATACGCCCTCACTATTTAAGCTAACTTTCCTCCATTGGGAGACGACTACTTTCAACCCTCCATCCCTAGTATTTGTTGGGATCCTCACGCCTCCTGCCAGAGCATCAATCACTTTCCGGAGGACCTTGTCCTGACGTTGTAGACGCATCAGTGTTTTTGGGTCCTGCCCCATTACCGAGCCGTTGACTCCCAAAGTCACTTTGAGTTCGTCGTCTGCCTATGATCGAAAAGCAAAATCAGCGACGTAGTTGCTAGAACTAAACACACGCTTGATCACGAAATCATATTCATGTAAAAGCAGTTCGCGTCGGGCTTATTTGCCTATCGGGTCCGTCGCAGTCCTGATCCACTCTAGAGGTTTGTGATCCGTCTCCACGTGGAACTGTTGACCCAACAAATACGGCCTCCTCCATTGCCCAGACTATTGTCAGTCATTCCTTTTCAATGGTTGAATCCTTCTCTTCCGCTGTGGTCAGTTTTCTGTTGGCATATTCGATTACTCCTTCCTTTTGCTTGAGTACTGCTTCAATGCCACGGTCACCGTTATCTGCTGCCACGATGAACGTTGCTTTTGTATTCAGAAGGTTCAGCGTCAGTTGTTGCTCGTTCATCTCCTGTAGCACTTGCGTGAACTCCTTCCAGGCATCGTCGGTCCATTCAAATTACTTGTCTTTTCGAAGAGTTTCGTACAGTGGTGATGTAATAGAGTAGACATTTTTCACGAGCCGAATGTAGTACCTTGTTCGACCCACAAACTGTCTCAGCGTGTGCTTAGAGTTCGGTGCCATGGCCTTGCTAATTTTCAGCACTTTCTCTAGCAGGAGCCTGATTTCACCTTGACTCATCTTGTATCCCAGTAACACCACCGATGCCCTTCCAAGTTGTGGCTTACAGGCATTAATCCGGAGTTCTTAGTTCTTATTTTGATTTAAGATATCTAAGTGGGTAGTATGTTCCGATTCCGTGTTACTGGATATCACAGTATCATCTCCGTATACCGCCACATTATACAGTCGTCCTATCAACTTAACCATGAGGCGTCGAAACGTGAACGTACTACGGATAGGCCAGACAGCATGCGCCTGCATTGACACTGTTTTTCGCCCACTGTGAATGCGGTTTTTCTTACGATCCATGGGCCTGCCAGTACCCGGGGTGTAAGTCCAACACAATGTACAGCTTCACTTGCTGCAACTTATCAAGGATATCAGCGGCGGGCGGTATTGGCACGACTGTGTTCTGTACCTCCGCATACTTCTCGACCGTGGACTGGAGCAAGAGGACTTTGCAAATGGGAGTTTTAGCCGTGCGTACCTGGTTGACGCTATCCTGTTGCTATCCTGTGAGTATCAGGGTACCATGCATAGCTGACAGCTTTTTGAGCCTCAGGTCAATCACATCTGTTGCAGCAAGGAAATCGACTCCAAGCATCGTGTTCCTGGTTTCTGGGGGCACAGTGAAACGATGTTTCTTGATAAGGCTGCCAAAACGTATCCCACATTCTTTCACAGCCCTAACTAGCAGGCTGTGATCTCCAGCTGATCATCATAGATGTCCATTCTACGTTTTGCTTTCCTGCACGAGCATTCAACGAAATAGCCTCTCCATACTGATCACGTACTGTTCTATCTCCGTATCAGCTTAAACCCTTGTATGTGCGATCCGCCTCTCAATCGCTCCTATTACTAGATGACCCGCCCAACAGAAAGAACAGTCATGGAACGCTAAAAGCTTCCGGGGAATACGGCACACTTCACTTGGTCCAACAGTTAAAAGAGATGGAAAGAGTCCTTTTCTGTGGGATTAGCAGAAAGCCTTTTTCCCTGTCCCATGATTGTATCGGTGTAAGTGAGAACATGTGTGAAAGAGACGGTCCACTTATCACCAGCCGATCGCGCCGACCTGACAGGTGGTTTGAACATTTTGAAAAGCAATTCGGCTGTTCTCAACCGGACCATTTTGACGATGGGATCCGGATGGTCAGTTATAACGTTGCAGACGGCCCTCCGTCTGAAGCAAGAGTGTCCTTGGAGCTTAAGTTATTGAAGTGTAACAAGGCTGCTATTCCAGTTCTGCCTTCTCTTTTCAAGGATAGCAAAGGAAGGTTGATATCAGAACTGACAACATTGCTCTACACGATCTGAAGAGTGAAGAAGTACCTCGTGATTGGTGTTTATCAACAGTAACTTCCGTTTTCAAAAGGGGACCCGAAGTCTATGTGACAACCACAGAGGCGCCAGTCTAGTGTCTGTTGCGTCTGTTGCGTCGGCTCACTAGGCCCAGAAGAAGTCAGATACGCGAGGGAGAGACAGGATTCCGGTTCACATGTTTACCCTTCGACGGCTCTTGGAACATCGGCACTTTTATAGTCCGTCGACGATCATGGTCGTTTTAAAACCAAATGCTGCTTTCGATTCAGTTGCTCATAACGTTCATGGAACTGTCGTTTTCGCAAGGGAGTCCCATGTAAATACGTGAATCTTTTGAGGTCACGGTGTGCTCATTCTGCAAGCAACAACTGTCTGGAGTGTTCCTCACTTCTAGTGGAGTTCGTCAGCGGTGTCTGATTTCTCCCTTCTTGTTCATTTTAGTCATGGACGAAATTCGGGAGAGTGCACTTGAGGTGTCCATTGAACTTGGTATTGAGGTTCTTCCTGCTGCTCGGTTGACGGATCCGGAGTATACGGATGACATTGCCTTACTTAATCCCTCTGTCCGAGACCATGCTAAACATGATGAGTGACCGGGCTGGTTTGTATGGAATGAGCTTCGCACCTCCAAATTGTAAAGTGCTGCTTCAAGACTGGTGCATTTCCGCTCCTACTTTTTTCACTGCAGGTAATACGTTCGAGACTGTGTGCACCTTCACATACTTGAGTAGCACTATCTCGTCAACCTGTGCTATTTCTGATGAGATATCGGTGGGGATAACATAGGAACGAGTTATCTTTGCCAGCCTGCGTTGTCGCTGAAAGGAAAGGTACGTGGTGCTTGTGTACGTTCTGTTTTGCTCTGTGGTTTGGGAACGTGACCGGTTTGCGGTGAAGATATCAACAGACTTGCTGTGTTTGACCATTGTTGTCCGCGCCAATGAGCCTGCATTCGATGGATTGATTGCGTGCACAGCACGACTGTTCGCTAGGCTCGTGTTCCAAAACGCTCGGGATGCGCGATTAGTATAGAAACTAACCACGTTGCACAACTTGCTCAGATTGGGCCATGTGCTGCACGTGTCACCTGAGCGTCCACAATGCCTGGCATCATATTCTGAGACTACCGTCAGTTAGCTGAGTACGCGTGGTGGTTAAAGAACAACGCGATCACGGAATATGAGGACTGTGACTGCTCTCCTGTGCCAGGTGAGTAGGTATCGCCCGCGTGGTTGGGGTCCTCATGCCCATTGAGGTGGCTGTTTGGAAACGCTGTCCGAGATGTCGGTGTGCCGCAGTCAGTTGTGAACCTACATCGATACTATTTCAAGTTCTGCTTATTCTTTTGTTAACTTTCAACTTTCTCCTAGGATATTCCACTTCACTGTTGGGCTGAGCGGCGACCCGGGCGATAGTGGCTTCTGGTGAGGCTCTTGGCTGCTTTGATGACGATGGCGATAATGCGTGGCCTTTTCTGATGCATTCTACAATCCAGATGTCTACAAACTAGGTGTTTTCTCAGCTCGTTTTTGTTCACCTGTTGACACCGTCCACTGCATACGATCGTGCGTGTGCTTCGATGGTCGAATGACTGAAGACGTTTTATGTCACTTAGTCGCTGTCCATACTTTACACCTGTGCGATAAGACTGCCCTACTAACGCCTTGTATACAGAATTTTTGGGCTTCAGTTAAATGAATTTCTTAGGCTGTCAACAAACCAGTGTCCCGATTGCTGTTTTGAAGACGTGGGTCTGGTTTTATTTCATCTTTAGGTCTACACCGGTTCTTAGGTAGCTTCTTATTTACACAAATCGGCCAACAACTTCCACAGCTACCCTGTCTGCATTTCCGTAAAAAACACCTTAAGACCATACAGCATATCATGAACTACTTAGCAGTGCTAAGACTATTTTCCAGCATTTCTGTGTGCCGTTTGAAGGTTGCCAAATAATATCATATCGTCGGCCTGCTCAACACTACTCTGCTTTTCTGCAGGTAGAAAGGTCCACATTGTCATTTTGCATATTTCGTAGACAGCTACAACTATGAGTTACACAAACGGACAGCTAAGTGACGTCATCACACTACGTCACTACGTTATAACGGACGATTTTCCGAAGTATTGGAAACTGTTCCGAATAGGCATGCATGTTGTGGAAATAGTTTGTCACTTTAAAGGTATCTACGGGTTGGCCGCTGGCACCTGAACATGTGTGCAGTTAGCTGATGAAGTGGACGCTCAGTTTAGAGACTTGGTGGCAAATTAAGCAATTTTTGGATTGTCTGTAGTTGAAATCAGTTGACTTGACAAGCGTGACGAGGCAATACACAAATACCAGTGCAGCAATGAATATTGGCATCCATTAGTATTTGATAGACAGTAAGTCATTACGGATTTGCTGCTGCGCCATCCGATCCACAGAGGAAGATAGTTATTGCCTCATACGGATGCGTAGCAATTCAGTAGTAATTTATGCTTGCGGTTGTGGTTCCGAAAGGAATTGTTTTGCGCAAATTCCGTTTGTGGTTTGTCACTATCTAGGTTGACGCGCGTTTCACATCACTCTCACAGTCGTCATCTACCGTACCGATTGGATTTTTTCATTCATTGACGCTAACCTCATGTTTACACATACTCTCTGGCTTAGAGTGCATTCAATTTCGCATATCTATTCGAGTCGCACAGTTGTCTGCACTGGTTTGTATACTTTTCCAAGCATCTGTTTATTTACTTTCATAGCTTGGATGACCGTGGGAGTTTGACTGTCTCACCCTTTGGCGCCTTCTAACAACACATAAGCATTGGTTTCAATCGTACTGGTGATTGCTATATTATTGAATTTTCTGGGTTAGTATTGACTGTTTTTAGTCATCCTCATCGAGGTTTATTTGGTTTATGCAAACCCACAATGGGGTCATGCTGATGGTTGCTAGTCCTGAAAGCTGCGTAGCTAACGTTCTAACCCCGACTGGCACGTGACAGCATGTTCGTCGGGTTCATGCCCAGGTAGCTTCAAGTGGTTTACGCGTGGTTGCCCATGAGGGTTGTAAGGCCTGTGGGTATCCTTTTCAGGCACATATGTGATCGCATTGAGTCTCGTTGCGATCACCACGTAGTCAGGATGGTATCCACTCATTTTCGAAGATTGTTAACATTGCACATGTTTACATTATGTCTTTGCATATTCTGGATCAGAATGACCGGTAAAAGTTTGTTTGCATCCTCGGCTTATATAAATAGTCTGAGTATAGGCACACAACCAAAGTTGCCCGGAAAACCAAACGTTGATCATCGGCTTCTCCTTAGAAATGTGTTATCAAATGAGTCGTTTACGCACCCTCGAGTTTCCTTGGTGACTTTTGGGCTTCTGCCTTATGTTGTGTATATATGTTTTAAAGTGCTTAATCAATAAGTTACACGAGATCGAGGCGAAAGTGCTTCTTTCAAGAAGTGCCTCGTAGATATAGAGGAAAATTTAAAACCCGTAGTCAGAAAGCCAGAAAATGTGGCCGGAATGCAACCTGTAGTCATACAAACTGGGAATGATTTGAGAGAGGATCGACTGGCAACATAACTAGGGTTGTTTGAGCACCATCTCCATTAAGAAAAGAACACTACTTCTTTGGCGGCACAGTTGAAGACTGCCGTAGTCAAGAAAACAAGAATTGGTTGTCATGTTTCCGTCATCCCGGAACAAACAGTTGATTAGGAAAGACAAGCCATTGTGTCAATCATACACGGACATTGACAATGTGAATGCGTATTGTTACTCTGCGACATACGAGAATTTTGGTATTGGTATATTCGCCGAGTTTGGCATTTAGGTTGCAAACATTTCATCACCAAGCGAGGTGACATCATCAGTGCGCAAGTGTTTCAGCGTACAGTTTCGAACGTGGACCAAACTCCACGCTCGAAACTATACGCTGAAACACTTACGCACTGATGATGTCACCTCGCTTGGTGATGAAATGTTTGCAACCTAAATGCCAAACTGGGCGAACATACCAGTACCGGAACCATCAACCCGAGTCACGAACAACACCACCGCTGTTCCCAACCTTCAGAAACATACGAGAATTCTCCTAAAAGTTTCCAATGGCAGCAATCTAATACAATCGATGGAAGCCTAGATGTGCACTTCCTAAGTAGTGGTGCGATATTAGATATTCTCCAGTAGCTAACAAAACTTTGTGGCACTTGTTGCACTGTGCAAATGTGCCCGTGAAAGACTCGGACCACATTTAAGCACACTCTGGAATTAGCTGGCAAGATTGCATCGTTTCTTTAAACGCATCCTTGCACATCTTAAAGGAGGAGGGATGTTAATTTTGAAAGCGTTCAGTGAAATTACAGGTGAATTTCGCGCCGAGTGACTCGTTCCGCTTGGTTCCGCGGCGTTCGTTGTTACATAACGGTTTCTCTGTGAACACAGAAGATGGATAACACTGTTCATTTTTGTTAGTTGTTAAGGGTTATTCCACCACTTAATACATTTTTTTTAATTTTGAGCCCATGTTCTTTCATTTGGCGGGTTCTCTTGGTGAGTGGAGACGAAAATCTATCAGCTCGTGTGAAATGTGTTAAATTAGGGGTACCAGACATTTTACTAACTAATCAAAGGCTCGCAACAGCCAGCGCGATCAAGACGAACAAGTGGACAGAAATCGGCTGTAGCAAGCGTTCCTCTTAATCTACTGAAGTTTTCGGGATAATTTTGTTCTCCTCGACTGAACAAAGATGAGCTATCTCTGTTTGTTTCTTTTTTGCTGGCCGTTTAACGATTTGTGGAATTTCGAAGCAGCTGGACGTTGATTGCAGCTCTTGAAGCTTTTGACAAGCTTATTACTAACAAACTCCCTCATGTCGAGCATTGCCACTAATGTTGTTTCCGCAAAATTGGTTAAGCTGAAAGACGTTATCAAAAAACTCACTCAGATGAACGGATGAACTTACATTAGTGTCGACCTTTAGGTACTATGTTGACACGTACCATTTGGAACTAGGACTTTTTCAGCTTGCTTGTCTGTTTTTCGGATGCTGATAACTTCCATTACTTTCAACGTATGCCAGATAGTTGTGATACTCGTAATTAGGGACTTCGAATAGCCCTAGAAATCGTACTTTAATTGAAATCTCCCACGCAACTAATAAGGAGAAGACTTGGTACTGGTTGCAGTAAGCGGTTGTTATGGATGTACAACAGTACCAATGAAATCATCATCTGTCAGTGGCTGATCGTATTAGCATATGAAAAGTCACAAACCGTATGTTAATTGGTGGAATACAGAACAAAAAAAGGCGAACAAAGGAAAGCACAACACTGAAACCGTTCGTCCAATCCTGATTTATCTTTAACGCGACATTTGGATTGGCCGCTTGACAGATTTGCTGTTTTTTCGGGGTTTGGATAAGCGGTGAATCGAGTAGATTCCCACCACAACCTTCCCCTCTTCTAGAAACCTCCACATTCATATTTGTCAGTCGTTCTGATCTTCTCGGGGCATCGAACTCTAGCATTGCAGGGCGTTCTGCTTCCTCCATGGCCACTTTTTCAGTGCTTCGAAACTGGATTTGGTCAGTGTCCGATGAATCGAGGCATCGTGCAGGTCAGTAATTTCTACCATTGTTCTGCCTAGCTGGCGAGTGATCAATTCTTCGGCAGGTCGCAAATCGTTTCCACTAAAATCTATCACATTCGTTGAATGCACACTAAGGTGATGCTCTTAGGCGCCTTGATTTAAATAGCACCGCTGGGCTCTCCTTCGTTATGCACTGAGCTGCGTTCTTGTATTGAAGCCGAAAGTTATCGAGAAACACATCCAGTTCAGCAAATGTTTTAGGATTAGTGGAACTCACGGCACTTTTGAGCGTTTTCACCAGATTTTCTGCGGCCCCGTTTGAACATGGATGCCGAGGCGCCGTTCGCAAGTGACGACACCCGATGCAGTCAAACCACTGTTTCATTTCAGCGGAACAAAATTGTGACCTGTTGTCTGTCACCAGGACCTGCGGAGTGCCTTCACGACTGAAACATTTACGAACTGCTTGCATGGTGAGTGACGTGGAAGGTGAGGTTTTCAATGAATACTTCTGGCCACCATGCGTACGAATCAGTCAACACCAGGATGTAATATTGACCAAGAAGTGGTCCACAATAGTTTGCGTGCACCCGTTCTCCTGGTAGGTAACTGTCCGACCAAGGTGTCCAATTCTTCAGCGTTGTCTTTATTTTGTGGAGAGAGGGCTGGCAGTTCATTGCAATGCTCTTGATATCCGAGCTTATCTCCAGCCACCAACACATCTGTCGAGCCAGTGATTTCATTTTCTCCACGCCCAGGTGACCTTTGTGCAAGTTTTTTGATACCGCCTTTCGTAGCGGTGGTGGAATGACCAACTGATCTCTCCGAAACAGCACACCAGGTTGTATTAACAACTCCTCTCTGTTCTGGAATAGTATTGAGTGTTTCTTCTTAATATTTGACGACCAACCTTTGGTCATCGCGGCAATTACCGTGCCATAATAGTTTTTAGTTGTCTTGATCAAGTCATCTTGGTTTATTGGAATAGCTGGCGAGGCAAGCAAACAACCTTCAGCAGCTGAAAAACTGGAATACCGTGATAGAAAAAATCCGCCTGAGAAATCTGTTTACCAGGACGATGAACAATTTCATAGTCGTATGCTGCTAGAACTAGACACCATCGCTGTATCATTGCCGCCGACGATTTGGCAATTGATTTGTGGGGGTCAAATAAATACTGCAGAGCTTGGTGGTCAATAACAATTTTGAATCTAACACCAAACAAATATGGATGCAACCTTCTGACAGCCCAGTAGACTGCTAACGCCTCCTTTTGTGTTAGTGAATATCCTTGCTCGGCCTTATTCAACAAGCGTGATGTGCAAATGATCGGATATCTCTCCTGTTCCAACACACCACCAATGCCAACACTGGATGCATCTGTGATCAGCGTGGTAACTTTAGTCATGGAAAATGGGGCTAACATCGGTCTTTTAATCACAACTTGTATTAATTCTCGTAGAAGAATTTCGTCTTTTCGAGTCCGAAACTATGTTTCTTCCGACTGAACTGCAAATAATGGTTGTGCTTTCGTCGAGAAGTTCGGGACAAAACGAGAATAGTACTGCAGACATCCCATCATTGATCGCAGCTCATCTTGATCTCTTGGTGATGTAACGGTAACCAAAGCTTGTACCGGTCAGGGTCCGGCCTGTATCCTTTATCACATATGGTAAAACCAAGAAAACTCAGCTCTCATACTTGGAACACGCACTTTGTGTGCTGTTTTGATCCGAGAAGTTACGCTGAGTAGGACTGTGGTGCTTCCAGGTGCAATTTTGTCGGACAGGCCAAAGGGGTGCAGTCAAATAAGAAGCAGTTGCACTCAAAGGATTGTACGTCCCAGTAGTGCCCGCGTAGGAGTGCGCAGGTTGCGATGCACGATCTTATGGGCATACAGCGCAGTTATTTCTATATTTGCGGCACTACTGTCTTCCGTATCAGAAAGAAAGGGGTTAGAAAGGGCACCCTCAAACAAATAGCGCTTCCATCGCCCAACGGTTGACCATAACCCCCCAGCGTTTTTCTAATTTTGCTGAAAAAAAATCCGGTGTCACCCAAATGCTTAATGTAACTTCGAATACATCCACTGCGCGCAGCAGTGCTCAGAATCAGCCGGCTTGGTCGACTGTCTCTAGAGAATAAGTGAATGGGAGTTATGTTTGGTGTCTGTGCTCAGCGTACGAACAATGGCGAAAGACCGGAACGTCATTTCGCCCTGGATGATGTATGTTGATCAAGTTGTCATCCTTCACGTGCTTCTGGTATATTCTCGCTGGCTGGCCAGCATTATCTGTTTTTCTCGACTGGTAGAAAGCGGGCAACGTAGTACTTTACCCCACACCTTTAGCGCCGTTTAGACCGCGGACATGTTGAGGAAGTTTGTGAACTTAATTTTTCCGTTTCATACGCGTGCTTCAACTTAGGCTACGGTGTGGAGAAGTGTCCAACAGTTCCAACACCAAGGGTCACTTCCACTCTTTTTGTTCAGTTTTTTCGTAGACCAATTACTAAGGATTGTGTTCAGTACTCAGGATACCAACGTGTACCCGTCGTCCGATTGGAGACTTACTGACATGGATTGCGCTGGCGGGATGGTGTTTTTGTTAGATAGTTTCGGAGGTGCACGTTATACATATTTTTGTGCTCTGCCAAATATTTAGAAACGTGCGTTGTAGCTCCACAGTGCAAACTGTTGCTGCAAGACTTCTCTTATTAGTGCAGACTTACTGTTGGTTAACGGAATAATAGAGGTTATTAAAGTCATGTCAAATCAATAAAGTACTTTAATACACCTCGAGGGGTGAATTCTCACCTTTCATATTGGTCGGCATTGACTGTGATAGAGAATTAAGTGGAAACTCGTATTTCCAAGGCCAGAGCGGTATTTGCAAATCTGGGACGTGTCTGGTGACAGAGAGGCATCCCTCTGAAGCTGAAAGATTACGTGTCTTGGGTGACAGTCACGGCTATACTACTCTGGCACCATGAAACTTGCCTGCTCAGATCAGAAGACGTGAACCGTCCTTGGCCATTTTGCCATCGATGACTGCGTTCTGCTGCCGCCGTCGGTGACAACGGTGAGGCTAGGAGGTGGTTACTTGGTTGTGAATGTTGAGCAAATTCATTCACTCATTCTTTGGGTTTACACAGCTTTAGATGGATGTCGAGTAATCGTGTAGCACACCAAACGCTTTTTTGCCGGTGCTGCTGTCAGTTGACGTAAAGTCCGAGCTAGCCAGATTACGACTCACCGTAGAGAAATCAAAGGACTTCCCACTTGACCAGCCACTGCTGACCGGGTCCGCCTTTCGGGCTTGGGTCCTCTCAACTGACGCAATTAGTGGTAAGAGGGGCCAGAATAAAGGACGGCTAATCGGACTCAGTGGTGTCGGTGTTACTGTTGTTTGGCTGAATTGTCTGTGAAATGAGCGAACTTACTGGCGTGGGGCAGTGGAAGGCGCAAAGAGACTGTCTTGCTAATGAGATTTTACTTCCATCTACGGCTTGATTGTTTGTTTGAGGTGTAGGCACGTTTCTACCTCATGTTCGTATCCAGACATACCTTTCCGTAGATCTGTTCCACGTCTGCTTCCATATTAGAGTCTGTTCTTTCTACAGTTGAATAGGCGTCGGTGTGAACCACTTAAGAATTGTTCTCTACGATGATGTTTATTCATTTGGACGTGCTCCGGCTTTGTGATACGTGTGCAGCACGAACTGATTTTATTTTTAACTATGAACCACGCTCTGATTGACTGCTGATGACAGATGTGGTGGCCAACTGTTTGTACTGGGAATCACACTTTTAGTTTGCACGTGATGGGGGAAAAATCACCGGTGATTTTATGCGTAGGAACCCATGAATGGATGTGTGGAATTGAAGTAACTGCCAACCCGAATCTTACTCAATTGAATAAGGACAACTGAACGCGTTTCACTATCGTGCTGTACTTCTGTATAGTGTGTGTCAGTTTTCATAATAGCTCATCCATTTCACAACAGTATTGGGTGATGCTTGTTTACAGAAACAAATACACCTAATTATCCTTTTCGTCGGTCAGCATGCTAGATGGTTAGCGGCTTGGCCTTCTTGTCGGTACGGTTGAAGTACCACGATGTGGTACTTGCCCTGTGCATGCACTCATTTTAGGCCTAATCGAAAGTTTTCCTTATTGTAGCATTCCTATCAGAGCATTCAAGTGGCGGACATTCGCTAACTCGATTTCATTACAATGTCAACGCGACATTCTTGTATTGTTGAACTGCAGGGCACACAACGCCGCTATGCGCGTAGCACTGCTCTGCGGTTGTTGAAAATGTTCGTGAGCTACCTGTTTTCGATATTCGTTGTCTACGGAGCACTACCCCTGTGTGGTAGCAGCATCACGTGGCCAACGATGAAGTACGAAAACATATACTGGAAACGTATACTTGCCCACCTTATTTCCTTGCCATCCTGGCTACCTTGTCACGACTTGTTTGTGCTCCTGGATTTTGGTTGGGCGAAGCAGCACGCTTGTGAACTATGGCTTAACGCAGGGACATGTAGAAATCAACATTAAGTTTGGCCTCAGTTGGCGCCACCTCGCTTCCCTTTGCTTCTGCCCAAAAGGTACGGAGTGCCGTTGACTGCATTCATTGAAAGTCATGGCTGCACTGCGTAACCAACGGCGGAGATTCTTGTATTTTTGGTATCGCAACCATCTTCGGACACTACTATTCATGTTTCTAATAAAACAGCAAAAATACCAAAATCACGTGCAATGTGAAGCAGAGAATAGGATCTTTTGTCATTTTTGCGTTTATCGTTTCACTTTTCACTCCTCGCTCTCGTCTGTTTCATTTGATCACCTATGGTTATTTGCTGGCGTTGAATTTGCACTTCGTTTGTTTACAAACTTGTGCAACAATCGTAATACTCAGTCCCAATACGAAAGCTTCGCTGATCTGTGAGTATTATTCAGCATATAACGATCAAAATCCCGGACACTCAGCCCAGCTGTATCGGTTACTGAGTTTTGCCACACTCTTAGATTTTTTGACTTTGCTCTTTTGCATCAGTGTGATACAGGTGGAATCGAAGCGTCACTCCGGTAATATTTCGAATACCAGACACGTCCCATTATGTGCATTCCGTTTTCCCTTGTGCTTGTCGGCATACAAAATATTACATGTTTGCCAAAAGGAGTCTGAGGTCAACAGTCTACCTGGTTACACGGGGTAGTCACAATAAATGTGACTCGTACCAAGAGCTTTTACCCTGTGTACAGACACCTATTCCGATGACTCACCGTGCATCTTGGGAGGATCACAGCTGCTTCTGTTGACATCAACCTTACTGATGTCCGGTTGGTTATGTAATACAGGATTGCCATAACCAGCTCTCCTCCTTCACACACGATTGAGACGTTGTGATAGCAACAACGCTGACTTGATCTTTACCACTACTAAGTAGTTGGTTGTTGGTTTCTGCGTCAACAAGCATTTTGGTAGTGAGATTTCCTCACCGTTGGTGATAGACGATGGTAAAATGTTCTGTCAAGTTTCTCTGTCGGGGTTAACTGTTTTGTTCAACTTGGGGTATTTTTGATAGATCATACTATTTCTGGACCGTTAAGGAAGAAGGAAACGGGCACTTCACTAGAATGTGCAAGTATTTTGGATGGTAATCATTAACTGATACTTTTGTTCCGGACCCTAATGATGACTTATTTCACTAATTCTTTGTTTTTTCATCCATATCTGATACAGCAACATGCTTCCAGCGTGGACGATTGCAACCAGTTTGTGGCAGGAGTTGTAAACACCGATTTCTCCAAGATACCCACATCAGGTGGTGTAACACAACCAAACCCCAATGAAATTAGTGTTCATCCAGACAGTGCAGAAGATCTGATGAATCCGTCACACGCAAAGGTGTCTAGTCTGTCTGAAGTGATGGAACGTTCGACAGTGACCGGATCAGATAAGTCCCCTGCAACTCCTGGTCGATCTTTGCCCAATTCAGGTCCTGTGGTCCCGACCTCCAATTTCCCTATGCATCCTCCCAGCCAAATCTCCGCAAATGGAATGGCACCCAAAGTGCACGGTTCGGTAGTTATTCCTGGTGAAGGTGCCTATGAACTGATAGAATCTGATTTTGGTGGACCTAGTTCTGGCTTGATGGTTCCTGACGGAAACTGTCCTCCCACGTGCTCCACTGGGTTGAATGCTCCTGCGCAAACAAGTGCATGCTATTTGTCTGTGTCAAGTGATCAGTCCACTCCTCTTCTCATGCAGCAGGATGGCGGCATTCTCGGTTTGACCGGAGGACGCAAATTTCACAAATCGTCTAATTTGGTCTATGCCACCTACGAACCACAATGGGGGCCAGCCAAAAATCCGGCGATGGCACACCTTTCCACTGGCTTTCCTGCGTCGCACCCTCCAGCAGCTCATTCAGCACAGGCCCGTGGCGTGGGTTTGGGTCGATCTGTGGCTCTACAATCTGTTGCGACCGGTGGAGTTCCTGTAACTGCGAAAATGACCGCCGCTCGACCATCTTCATCGTTGTGCAATTTACGTGAAAAACCGCATGTTTCGGTGGCTCTGTCCCTTTACCCAATGGGATCGCCTCCGGGGTTTGTACAGTCCACCGGGGATCGTCATTTGTCCCCGCGTTTCATGACCACTGATCCTTATTTATCCAATCCAAAAATGCAACCGCCCTCTCCAAAGTCTAGGTCTAGATCTGCTGGTGCGGTGTCTGTCCCAGAGACCAGCATGTCACCGACAGGGACACCCACCGAGGTTGTTCAATCTTCCCTAAAAAGTCGAAATAAAACGGAACGTGGATCTACCCGCCGGGCTGCTCAACTTCATGGTACATCGCAACCACGAACACCCTTCTATTCGATTGTTCCGCATGCGATGCAACACAGGATGTCTTCACGCTCTTCCGGTGGCCATCAGCAACAATTATTAGCTATGCAGATGCCAACGTGCGTTCGGTCGTTTGTCCCGCATTCGAATTATGCTGGTCCTGTTCAAACGTTCTCGACATCACCTCCGACAGTTCCGCCGCACGCTTTACCTCCCACTGCGACACAAAATTTACAGAAGTCCGGTGCAAAGTATCGCCCAAGTGGAGACTCTTCTCCACTGGGCCCCAGTGTTTTCACTAGCTCCTCTCGGTCAAGTGGTCCGGAAGTTTATCAAAGACCTGATGGGACGTGCTATTTTGCTTCGCCTCCTGATCGTCTTATGATTTCTAATTCAGCCATGGTAGACCACTCGCTGGGAACCACGGTGGGACCAACCAGCGCCCCACAGGTTGTCGTTTCGCGTCAAGGCGTTGGTTACTCTTCTCAGCCAGGTCCGCCTCCTTTACCTCCGCATAATCGTTCGTTCAAGAGTGCCAAAGCAACTGGAATCAATCGTCCTGAGGGCACCCCCTTTCCAATTGTTTCCAGTGATTCGAATTCGAACTGGCCTGCAGGTCCAGACGTGACTTCTCCTGATGGCACGTTTGAAATATCTGTATAGGTGTACTGTGTCCTGCTGAGGGTTCTTTAATTTATATGTTTGTGTTTAGCTTCTGAGAAACGTTCGCACGCGCTTCCGTTCGATGAACTATGTTCTTTCAGTTTTCTACAGTTCTATTGGTCTTTCACGTACGTTTTACGACTCAGTGTTTTCGCCACACCTTGTGTCTCGCCTTCACTCCATCCATGACTTGTACACTCACCATTTATTTTCGCCCCCATTGTCGTTCTGCGATTCTCCCATCTGCTTTTACCGCGAGCTTGCTCGGACAGCATACAACAAGAATCCAATCAGTTTTCGATGTTTGTCCGTACAGTGATGATGACGCTGATAATGGTGATTATTGCTTTGGTTAGTATTTTGAGTCTTATTTGCGAACATTTTTTTTTTGTACTCCGGTCTGACGTGTTACTTCCATCTTTTCGTTCTAGTCACCTCAGTTCTCATTCTGTACACGGTTTGAGGTGAATATGCGAACAGAACCTGAATGACACTGCGGTCCTTTCCTTGCTTTTGTTGCATTCATCATAACTGCCGACTGGTTGGTATTTTCAATCAACTGGCCCTGCTTGAGGAACATGCGGGTGGTCTTGTATCGCATGCAACTCTTCGCTAACGTGTATTTACTGTCTGAGTAACGCGGGCGCGCATTCTCTCCAAACCGTCACTTGATCTCAGTTCTACCGGTGTTCAGTTGTCAACTGGGGTTTTCCAGTTCACCAACCTTCTAGTCAATCTTTTGCACTCACTCTCTGTGGTGTATGTACGTTTGTATTTTGACTACCACCTGTTTATGTGTATTCCAACCATGAGGACGCATAACACCATCGCTCCCACCTGTACCAGTGGTGACGGGTACTCATCCTTGTGTAGATTGATCGACCGCGAATGAGTTCACGACCAAGCCTCGGTGTGCACAGTCAAGAGTTCCTCTCTTTATGTTCTAAAGATCTGTTGACCAATGTACGTTTCGGGGAATGCAATGTGCAAATAAAATGTTTAGATGTAAGATTTGTGTTCTTCGTCAGTATCGTCGTTTTGATTGTTATGCTTCTGAAGTCATTGCAACTAGTTACTCAAATTTACCGGAAACCCGATTTGTCCATCCAGTGGGACTTTAGACTGCGACAATTTGCCGTATTCAAGTATCGTTTATTTCGGACTCAACGTCAGTTTAAGGTGAATCCAGAGTGGTCTAAGCTAAACCGGTCACGCTGACCTGGTTAGATGGTGAGCAGAAATAGAAACATTGCACTGGCGTCCCAACACTGTACATAAGCTTACACCTATAGGCATCCTAATCGAGTCGAGTCAGCGAACGCTCATTTTACACCATTGTGGCGTTGCTGTTTCGGCTAAAACTTAAGTGTATGTTCAATCTGGGTCATATCTGTCCCTTCTGTCGTTTCGGTATGTTCTGGTCACCGTGACCTATCGACCCGACTCAGTCAGAAGTCTTTAGTACAGGCCCTCACGTGATGTTGAGTTTATGGTGCGATGTTCCTGTTTCATTTTCTTGTCCACTCCACCTAAATAGCTTGCTTAATTTGGATCTCTGGGCGTACCAGCCGACTCATTTGAGTCATCTCATACGAACATCGGGCCACAGAAAAGTGGCGTCTGTCACACGAATGTGTCACCGGGATATTTTGATTTGCCCAAGCTGTACTGATAAACAATCTCATTTCTTACACATCAACTTCTAACTTGCACGTACGTTTGACCGCGGGTTGATTGCTTATCAACGCCAGCTGCCATCGGTAAACTAAATGTTAGGTGATGGTCACAGATGTGTTACCCTTGTCACTTTCGCTTTCGTGGTACTCATTGGTCCCCTAGTGCGGCCGCTCTTCAAACACGAAAACGTAACCAAGGGAAAAAAGAAACTGGCTGGTTTCTGACTTGTTCGCGGGCGCGTTGCTCTTTTTCATCTGACGGACACCTGGCCATCATGGTTATACTCGTTGGCTGCTGATAGTCCTCGTCGAGATGTGTTCATTCGAACGCTTTGACTGCATTGTGGTCATGAGAATGGATTGGATATTGACGAGTACTTATACCAGGTGTCATATTCATTCATTCTAACGGCTACCAGCATCCTTAGACGTTTCTGCGATCGAAGTGGCCGTTGGTCGCAACAGTTATTTATTAAAAGCAAAGAATTGGGTCGGTTAAGATTAAACAAGTGAACTTGGAATGTTGTAGATGTGAGCACTCAGTCGAATGCAACATGATGACGTCTCGGAAGTCGACCTGAGTAGTCAACAGATGGATAAGTGGATAGGTGACGTTTACAGATATTACGCAACGGAATAGTCAAGGTCCTGATACTTCCTCGCCACATTGTGTTTTTACTCACTTGTTGGTGGTCTCGCCATAATTTTGTAGTGTGATCAACACGTATGGCGTTCGCAATCTACCCGTTGTAGCCTGTGCATCTGTACATGACCAAATGAGCGCACTGGCCATCAATTGCATTTCTCACGATCATCCGAATTGATTTGGACTAGTTGGCTCAGAGAAGGATGATCAACTACGGCTAGTTTATTATTTTTGCCACAAATAACCTTCCTTTCCGGGTCATAGAGAGGCTTTACCCATCTTGGGTGACATTTGTCATGGATGTCTCTTCTTCACATTCCATTCGTATTATCTGGTTTATAATATTCCAGTTAGTGATATCAGACTTGGGTTCGTCGACGCATTGAGCATCTGAACAACGTTGTCACTCATTTCGGCGGCAAACAACTTGCAGGCCACATTGAATCGTTTAAGTCATTGAGCTGATTTGTAGTAGAGGTTAAGGTATATAGTTTAGGCTGTTGCAACCATGCCCCCTTCACCTAAATAGTTGACCGGTTTACGCGATCGTATTTTAATATCACTAACAAGGTGCTCATGGGTATTGGAGTGTCAGTTTGAAACGTCTGTGGCGAATGTGGAAATGGAATAAACTTTGTTTGCGACATTACCGTTGTATTCTGATCAGAAGGCAAACCACAGGAACTTAGTAATCTTGAAGATCTGTGAGTGGGATCAGTGGGACTAATTTACAAGTCGAAAATACAACCGAACTGTGAACCTGTTGATTACGTGGTTCAATCCATGCCAACGTGCTTGCCTGTTGACCAAATGGACTGAGAAGTTAGCTGTTCCTTGTGTTTGGAGCCATTTTCCAGGTTGGCCGAGCAACTTGCCCCCTCCCCCCGATATGCTGCCCATGTGAAAATCTAACATTGAGTGAGATTCTGGTTCTTGTATGGCACAACGTTGCTTGTTCTGTCTCTTGTGATCCGGTGTGCATTCAGCTGGATCGACCAGCATCCATGTCAACTTCCGTCAGCTGTATTCGAATGGTTTCCGTCGTGAAAGCGGCCATTTCGTGTATACCCAACTGTAAGATTGAGGAGCGTTGCTTGCGCATGGTATGGACCTGCCATTTTCTGCGCGCGTGCCCATTGCATACGGTTGACTGAGGTTATAATTTGGTGGAAATCCTTTCGGGGGCCTGTGCTTTTTGAGGTCGTATTAGTAATTTAACCAACTTAGTAATTGGTGTTTGAGTTGTTCCATTCACCTAGATGTTCCTCCACACTGTCTACTGTCGTTCAGGTTTGAAACTTGGAAACCACAGTCTTAGTATTAACAGATCACCCGTTGTACGCATTTTAGTAGGTGTGTTGACCATGTTTGTTTGCTAAACAGTTACGGCCCTAAATGTAACATATTGTTGTTGCGTTTGTTTTAGCTTGTTTCTCTTCACTGTCGATCGACATGGCCACCAGTTTGTACGATGATCTGGATGTGCTGGATGGGACTCCATTGACGGACACACACTCGAACGCACCTCTTGTCGGTTTGCGGGTAGCTGCGAACTGGGCTACCTCAGACTCAGATACCCCGGGTGTCTATGGATCCGGTGCGGCAAGCACCAATGCAAATACCAGGTTTGTTTTCAAACCAACGACCATATCAACTCAATCTATTCTGTACTATCCACATTTATGGATTGGTTACTTTGATGCGCCCTCGGATGGTTGTCTCTATATAAAGCACCACATAAGTAAAGAACCTGTTTGCCACGTGCAGTAGGGAAATAGAATTGTTAATACCAACTGCACGTTCTTACAATAGTCCACATCATCTTTCTAACTTAACTACTTTGTCTTAACTCTCATGATTTTTCGTTTCGTGACCAGCTGTCCTATGCACCTTCCCGGTTTAATCTTGAGATTATCTCCAGGATAAACGAACAATATGTTCTGTGCACCTCGAGAAGGGAATTTTTCGGGTTTTTGCCTATCCACGTCTCCAGAAATTGATTAACCTCCAACCCGACATGCATGAGTCAGGAAAGCAATAATAATAATAATAATAATAATAATAATAATAATAATAATAATAATAATAATAATAA
>QNGE01000638.1:214992-244504 GCA_008508345.1 Paragonimus westermani
CAGGAGAAGAACCCGATCTACAGTGACCAACCCCTTCGTAAACGATTTCATTTGTCTACGCCATGTCGTCATTTGTCTACCTCGCATCATTCGGTCACAGCACCAGCAAAGAGTGCTCAGTGTGGCACATGACTAGCTGGCATCCTTAATATATGACCTAACCATCTAAGTTAGTGCAGATATGCAAAAGAACTTGTTTGACAATCAATGCCAAACACCCACTTCCTGAACTCGTCGTTGCCTACTCGCTGGTGCCACTCGACACGAGCGATAGAACGCAGGCATCAGTGATCAGATACCTGAAGACGGTTCACGTCCTTTACCCTAAGCGGCCATTTTTCGTTACCCTCAATTGATACACCGCTTACTAGAGAAACCGAATAACCGGCTATGAGCCATTAATTTGAGCTTAGACGTTGTAGTCATGGTGACCTTCTTTTTGCCAATGTTAGTGCAGACTGTTCCTGATGTGAACCGCATCCATCCAGCTAACGAATGATAAAAGATGTTAGGGTTTTGCTCAGTTTTTCAGAACCAACTTTTGTAAACCATTTTCACACTGGTTTCCTTTTTGTGACCGTGGTGTGGTTCTACAGTATAAATACCAGCTAACGGATTACGCGGCTCTAAGTTCAAATTGTGACCACTCCAGGTGTTCTTTTTCTCCTGTCAACTGTCTACATGACTTACTTTAACTTACAATCTATGTCGTTACCGTAATAAACTAGCAACATAAAACTGTGATTTTCAGAAACCTTTACTTTTGCTACATTAGTTATTTTCACCTTTCAGTCTCAAATTCATGCAATCCCATATGGCTGTTAAACGTGCTCAAGGTCGTCGGGAGGTCTCCGCTGGACAGTTGCCTTCTCGACCGTCGATTGCTCCAGTCGTAGATCTGAACCAGCGAGCCTCTGCGGATGGTGCCTACAGGTGTTGTTTCTTGCTTATAGATTAAGCTGGTTTCTCTTTTCTTTCCAAGTCTGTTCCTGCTACACCGTTTGCGTTGCGTTTATGTCATAGCATTGGTGTATTTTCGACTGTTTTGCCAGACGGAAATTTTTCATCCGACACCTAGTGAATGTCTTTTAGCGTTCATGTAGCGAATTCCTTGATTTCTGTGCAATCTTTGTTGTCTCCGTCACGCTCTTCGTTCCGATTTAGCTCCGACTTGCTTACACATAGGTTGTACAATTTTCACAGTTTGGATTAGCCGAATGCATCTCAGGTGAAAGGTTTCATTGGTCCCCAAAAACGACTCGCGTCGCATTGCCGGTGGTTCTACGGTGCATCTCGCATCTACGTGTAAATCCGGCAAGACAAATCAATCCACCTAAGCTGACTGGTGCGTCTGATTACGTTGTTGTTATCAGTTGGCCTTAGAAAAAGCTTTATGAAAGCGGTATCTTCAAGGGTTTAACTTGAACAGCTTCTGCGAAAATATCGAGTTATCTAACTGCTAATATCCTGTCCAGACATCACTGATTTAGATAAGAACAGAACTGAAAACGTGACACAAGGACTGTCTTTTGGATTTGGACGCAAGCAGCCGACCATCTTCAAGATTCCCTTGTGTTTTTTCGTTTACCTCACGTTTCAGCTTCTTTAAATACCCGCAATACAATGGGATCGTTTGCGCATGACTCCTGCGCGTTTTTTTCTTGTGTCGATATCTGTCGACCAGGGTTTATGTGCCCATCTGGAACGTATACACATTGTCAACTGTGCGCCGATGAGTTGATATTGTGGGTTTGATTGCTGTCGACTTCAGAAGTAGCAGAAGAATTGATGTATAAGTTTGCAGTCTGTTGTGTACGGAGGCCCACTATCGTTTTTGATATCGTATACTCATCGCGGCGTTCCCAACTGGCCGAAGTGTTGGTTATTCATCTTTTCATCTGACGGGTGACCCTTCGCATGTATTCAAGGGTTCTGTGATCGCATAGTTGCTCAGCCTCCCTGTATTTATTTGTCTCACGAAGTACTATCCGGTGTGCTACAGGCATTCTTTGGAATTGTTTGAAATGCAGGTTCCAAACTGTGTCGATTGTGCGCTTTTATTATCCACTTTTTATTGATCGGCGCTTTATGACGGACCGTGTTGTTCACACGATCAACTTACCTAATTTAAGTTTGTCGGCTGTTCAAGAGGCTTTAGTGTAAGTGGTTGAGCTTTGTTGGAGTTCCACCAAATTGAATGACAGCTTGATGGAACGTTACTTTGGAGTTGATTATTAGCAACAGCGTGTCTTCACACCGTTTGACCAGAAATCCCCTAGTACTCATAAAAAATGGTGTTATTCGATGGTATTCTGTTGGGTTAATGACCTAGACCATCAGTTTTTTTATTTGTTTAATGTGCTTGCCGCCATTTTTGAGCATAGGCGTTGACATACATTAGGATCGGAATTTTAAAGCTTAGTATACCTCTAGTTAAGTGACCATTTTATGTCTACATTACCATTCATACGTACATGGCTGTACGTCTGATCAGGTGTCACTGTGAGACTTAATCCGTCCTTCATTGCGATGATGCTAGAGAGCATTCTAGAAGAGAAATTCCATCAGCCGAAAAACAATAATACGGGGCAAATTAGTTTTCCTCGAGCGAGTCACTGCTGACTGAGGCCGGCTGTCGTGTCGGATAGCGCTTGCAATTGGCGATTTGAGTGATGCTGGAGTACTCAACTGGGTGGGCATTTTGTTTCTTTTTTATCCAACGACCTCGTTGTAGCGTTATTTTTTTAATAAAAAATTCTTCCCCTTGCTGATATTCATAGTGTCCGATGCTTACTACGCAGGCGTGTAGAACGGCTGATCTAACCTTCACAGTCTGTGCGCTTGTGCTGGTTGATTGCCTATTGAAGAGTTTTTGAACGATGTACTCGTGGCCGGTAGCTCTACTTGAGCACTCATTTCATTTGATGTGGACAAAGTGCTGCCGATCAAATAATCTGACTGTGCGTATTTCTTTGTCGAGAATAGATCAGGCTTTCAAACTGTAGGGCGGAATGTAATGTACGTTGACTTCGTGTCAAAAATGGTCCTCAGGTCAATGAACGCCGTGTTGCAAAGGCGTTTTTGGTGAAATCTCAACTGATCGTTGCGACCATAAAATTCTCGTATACACACCGAGTTTGGTAATGGCTAAAATTCGTACTGCCATCTCATTTGTTCATGTTTGTTAGAGGTAGTGAAGTGTTAGCTGCCTATCTATGGATTGGGTAAGTTATTTGTTGAGGCAGCGGGGTCGATTCAACGGATTTCTCCCTCCTACATAACGTTGGGTTGCGTAATCTGAGAATGACGGCTTCAAAGGCAAACAGCGTTCGTTGATGAACTAATTTTGCTCGATCTCTTGGACCTTCGTTGAGAACATTGTTCGATCAACTCACGCTAAATTGGTGTTTTCTATCAGCTAGATGACTGATTTTATTTCACCCACCTCGATTTATGCTAGCAGCTGCCAGCTGATTTTTTTGAACAACTGCCGGATTGCATCACTGGTGTAAGTTGATGGTCAGTCGCGAACAAACGCGTAAATCACCGTAGATGAGTTGCGGACCAACACTGCTGTTCAAATTTAGAGTGCTTAACGGCGACTCGTGTAATGAACTTTCCACCCTGGATGCATTGAATGTATTTCTAAAAGAACTAGCTAGATGACGTCGGAGATTTAGCCAATGTTTCCTCTTTGAACTGTAGTCGCGCAGATGTGATCTTTTTCGCAATCCCTGTCCTGTCTTTTCACAGCCGCTCAACTTTTTTTTAGCTTTCTGGGTGTCCAGTTTCATGTAGAGTATCGGCTGTGAGCTTGAACTCGTGATCCAAAGCATCTATGAAGCAGATTTTCCTTTCTCTATGGTTAACATCTGACTAGGCTTCGTTTGTACCGAATGTTAATAAGCCTGTGGTAGTTTCCCCGGTCAAATATTCTTACGATAAACGGGTTGTTTAAAACTTTTGTCGTGCCGGGTGACATCTGGGAAATCTAAAAACCATCTGGTTCCAACGGATGTGCACGGTTGAATTCATGTTAGCAGCTGAATGTGTGCTGTCAAGTATATCATCAAATCAACCGCGATAGAAAAAAAATTGGTCCATGATGGTGCCAAGTATTGTGCATTCAGACGTATGAAAATATCTAGCAGCAATGATCTCAATGGTTCCACAATCCCCCCACTCTGTTAATTTGTAAGTGTATGTTACTGTTGAAAGCGAACTGCAATAAATGATGCATCTTACAGACAGTTCTTTCAAACATCCAGTTGGCCGGCCGATCGAGATTTGGTCGATTTTAATGGAATCACATGTAATCTATCACTTTTATGAATGCCATATTTGTGAAAAAAGCTATGGTGTTACACAATGTTTTTATCAGCTCGAATGTTGTGGTTTGTATGTGTTTTCATGTGCGTCTAGATGACCAAGAATGTATATTTTACTTCAACTTTGTTTCTGTGTTCTACTGTGTTTTTTGAAGATATGAGTAACTTGATAAATGCCAGTCACCGAGAGTGTGGTCAGTTCAGGCAACAATCACACATTAACTTGTTTGAAAATGACCAAAGGAAGAAGGTCTGGATTTGGAGCTTGATTATGTTCCCATATTTTAAGCTCTAGAGCGATTTTAAGTTTTGACGAAGGATCACCAGGTACGTCATAACTGCCCACCCATTCTCCTTCTATACCAAATAAACTTTCTCAAAATACGCAGCCCACCTGACAAGTTACAGCGACAAGATGTAAACTTGTGAATCACCTCTTTCACATATAGTCTTAATCTATTGTCGATTGTCAGTTCGACTACGAATCTAGGCTATTCCCAAAAACGTTTTTTTTTTAAACTCTTGATTCGATCGGAAAAACCGGTCTCATGGTTCTTCTGCAGACTTGATAAGTTTGTTTCCGAACATGACGGTCTTCATCCTATTTCCAGTCAAGAAAAGTCAGTGGACATTTGTTCCCAGTTGCTACCAGATCAGTGGAAATATACTTCTGTCGTATTTGTCATGCTTCTTTAACCAGACTTTTCTGCAAGGGGTCTGCGTAGCTTTTAAAATTTCCGCTCAATGATGCAGTCATTTTCGGCGTTGTGTGATACTCATGGGTGCTGTGACCCGGACTGCCGCCGGTTCGGCTGTTGATTAATGAGTTAGTGCAAATGAATATAGAAGAAAATGAGAGAAAAACGGGGATTGGCCGAAAAAACGATAGAGATTTATAAAAGTGGAAAACTTAACCATTTCTCGGGTTCAGGCTGGTCGTTGACGAATGCAATACGCTGCCACTCCATTGCTGTGACCTGAGTAATCTATCATAGCCGTTTAGCAATCATTTCGTATACTTCTATCGCTCAATTTCTAACCGAACACTTTACGTTTGCTAGCGGTTGATTTCTGAACAGTCAGCGTGCACTCCTAATCTCACAGTCGTAAAACAGTGTCACTTGTGTACATGTTAGCATTATTCTCAGCGACCATATGTTAAATCGCCATCACTTAGGGTCTTGAACAGTCACGTGGCAATTTGTTACCCAAGGGGTTTTTCGGCTTCATGCTTTTCCCAGTTGGTAACTCGCCACCCTTTGAAGCACCAGTAGTCATTGTGTCATATGAAATGTACTATTTAATTCCTCCTCTGATGAGCATTGTGGCTTACTCAAGAAAGGGTTCTTGCAATCACTGGATTTGATTTGTCACAATGCGGTATGTATGTGTGCATTAGGTTTTCTCTTATTGCGATACGACTGTTGATGCTTATAAGCAAATACACTGATTAGTATTGTTCAAGTTGGTGGCTATCATGTAGAATGTAACGTGAACTTCCTTGGCTAGGTGAGACAACCACTCCTCTAATGCAGTTGAAGTAAGTGACCAACCAATAAATAAATTACATGCTGGTGCGAACAAAAACCATCTAGGGCTTTACTTTCTGTCTCCCGGTCAATCTTCACTAGCTGAATCAAAGGACGAACAGAGGTAGTACTATTTGCTCTTGAAAGCACCACATTCCCATCGGAGAGATAGTGTTAATGAATTCACCAGTAACTTGGCAAGTCGACCTTCTTTTTGTTTTCAAAGGTTGCACTACGAAAACGTTTTTCCTAGAACAACTGTCGACTAGAGCTTGTCTGGCTTGCCAATTCCTATATAGTATTGGTTGTCTGTAAACATCAGACTCTGTGTTTTGAGTGTAACAGCATGATGTTGATAACTGCGTTCTCTGTTTGTGAACGTGGATTACATGATGATGTGCCCATTAACCGAATACGGTGATAATGGTAAACAACAACATTCTTGTTACAACTGTTTATATTGTATAACTCTCTGCTGTTGGTTTGTTCTCCTCCTAATTAAACCTAGGAAACGAGTGGATTTCTGTTTGTTCCCTATTTTTTTGTCCTCTCCACGTTCGAATTAATCGAAACTCAAAGTACATGTAGGTCTTCTACTAGATCGTAGGTGGCCGCGCCGATGGAGGGACTTTGAGGAACATTGAAGCTTTTCGCCTGACAGATTTATCCAGACATCAGTCAGGTTCTCTAAGGACGTGCAACCTCATGTTCGCCGGTGCATGATTTGACTGGAGGTTATCCAGGAGCTCGTGTGCTCCTGATTTTCATGTTAAACTGTTTTCGATGGCAGTTGCTAGGCCTTTTATCGTGGTTCTGTCATCGGGGCACGTCGGGTTTCCGGTTGTTCGTGTATCGTCCGCATTTTTTCGCTGATTATCCACGGGTGCTCTTCCGTCGGACGCACCTACTTCTCTGTTGTCCTTCGCGAGAGGCACTTCGCAAATCACTCCGAGAACCTGATTGACCATACATGAACGGGATCGCATTTCTAACCTAGGTTGAGTTCAGTCGGGTTCACCATAATTTCTGTTTATCGGTTCTTCGCATTATTATTTCTGTATTCCCCTTTACCCTCTATGCTCAACAACATTGTCGGTGAGTGTTTTACGGGCCATGCACGCAGTTCCATAATTGCATTTCGATCCGATCGTTCTTTTGAGTTAACCAACTGGCACGTTGTTTCTATGCACTACAGAGCATTATTCATTTCGGTCCTAACATCTTTTCTCACCATTCGCGTGTTCATCATATCACTTGATTTGCGCTTAACTTCTGGTCCCGTTATCTATGCATCACCGCTATGTTACTTTCTATCCACACGGTTGCAGTGCGTTTCTTTTCCAACCACTTTGCCCGTTTTGTCGTCAGTTTCTTTCAATAACCACAGATTTGTTTCGCCTTCTCGATCCTCCAACAGTCATGACCTACTCTAGTTTTGTGGCAGAGCCAGCAACGGACAGTTGTGGGATGTTCTTTCTCTATTTTTTTTTGCAAATCACCCCTGCGAAACTATACTTTTTGTGACACATACGATCCCGAAGCAACAAAGAACCACCGAACTGCGTACTCGTCCTCCGCTGGACATTCTTCTCGTAGTCAGTCAACACGTATGCTGTAAACTGCGTATCAACGTCTCTCGGTAGTTGGGTTCATGCCACAAGTCCGTCTTCATATTCGAGCGTGGCCCTTTATTGCCCAATCTGATATGCCACTCATGACGACGATGACATTTGTTTTTTCCCGAAACATCTAATGTTAAGTGGTTGTTGTACAAAGGCAAAACTTAGCTCCAACCAATCAGATTATTCTGACCGTTGCTGATTCATTCTCCTAAGGTGCCTATAAAGGTTGAGCAAAATGGTCGCGAGGCAAGTTTAAATGGAGAAATAAGAAAGAGCTAATGGATTCTTCTTGTGGCCGTGCAAGTTCCTTATGTTCTTAACTGCAGACCACCAGCTAGGTGTATGGGGCAACAAGCACGAGCTTAAAGTTGCTTTGATGGTTACTTAGTGGTGTCCACTACCTGATCATTCTACCATAGTAGCTGAACCCGAAGAACACTCATGCCCGTGTGTTGCTACAAGCGCCTTGCATCGAGCCACGTCATTCCATCTGTTGCCCATGTTTGTCTCGATTAGTCCTGTTCTCATTTGTGACGGCTAACTACCATGACTCGACCACTGTTTGTTGTATGAAATCATCGTTTCATCTGCTGACCGTGACCTCTTTTATGGGCCAGTTAGTGTTGAAAACCTACGACAGCTAAGCAGACGTTGGAAAAATCAGTTTTGATGGCTAGAACAACGTGATTGTGATGGTACAAAACTGGGCGTACGTATGTACATACCAAACGTTGTCCACGTCACCGCAATAGTAATATGCAACTACCAACCTTCTTCCCATGTGAGTTGCACCACATTTTTTGTTAAAATTGAGATAAGTCTCGCAGGCAACTTTCACCTGAGCGTCACCCATTGTGATAAGTCAATTTCTCATAAAGTTAGCGCCGGCAACGAACCTAGACGTTACATTCATCTACAGTGGGTTTCTTCGTATTGCGGAAATCCACTGGGTCTATTTTCTCATCTATAATGTCCGCTGGTCTCTCGTCAAAGAAGCTAACGATTCCCGAGAGAAAAATAGTTTCAGTGTTCTCCGAATGGTCGGATTCGAACAGTTGATGCTGAGCTGCGATTTACTGTGTTCGAGTGAAATATTTTTCTCGGCGACTTCAGGTCCGATTCGTCTTCTGTACTAGTTGACCAAATGCTGCTGGCATCAAAGTGGTAATCATGACTGACGAGGTGAACATTGCTCGTCGTACGTCGAACCTTTGCTTTCTACTGTTTTCCGATAGCAACGTGGAAATCATCAACTTTTCTCCTCATTTTGAGCGTTTGTTCTAGGGTGCCGGGACGGATTTTTGGTTAGATATGCTCCCCTTGGTACTTGGGATGTAACAAATCCTCATTTCCAAATCGTCAGCAATCAGTGGTTGATTATTGCTTATCCAAAACTTTATTAATTGACTGAATGTTCTTTGCGTTGATCGATCCCACAGTTCATTTAGACCGTACCTCGGTTCATTTACAATTCTTCCACAATATCAAATCTCCCCTTAGAGCTTTAGTCATTTCGACCTACGTCTGTACACCTTTTGGCAACAGACCTGCAAAAATGGTGATGTCTTATCAAACGCAATTAGTATTGTACATCATCAGAACTCACATTCGTAAACGATATATGTGTATCCCTGCCAGCATTGAATGAGCTCATTAACATATTGAATCTGCTCGCTGTTGTTTCATTGGTAACAGCCGTCACACCATGGTTTTTCTTTAGTTTTTATTCTTTGATTCCACTTCGGTTTTTAATCTCCTGCACTGGTTTTTGTGTTCAGAGTAAGCTGACCCGATTTTCGATTACTTTTTGTCTCATTTTTCGTTCGACAAACAGATTTAATCAACTCACCGGTCGTCTGGAACGTGCCCCGGGTAGTTCCGCTGGCGGACGCTCATTCGGCTCTTCGTTGTCCATGTCTGGCATGGGCCTCATGTTCTGCGAACCGAATTTGCCGTTGGGTGTGGCTGATGAATACAATCCACTGATCCCAAATGAATATGAAGAATTGTCCCGTTTGAAGCGTGAGCGAAGGCGAGCTGAAGTGAGTCTCATTAGTTATTGAGTTCGCTCATGTGTCTGTTGACCGCAGTCGAGAGTTCATCATCGCAGGCGACAACATACCAGTAGCCGATACCTGTTGCTCACTTGTCACACAACGGTCAGATGAATGGCGGATCCAGTCTCCGGCATCTGGGCCAAGTAACGTGTGTCAGAGAACCCATACTAAGTTGTGTGGTTATGCTAATTCCTAGTGGCCCAAGTGGTAAAAGGGGATGAATTTGAGGTCTCTGTCTTCGCGTTAAGATACTGGCTCGCTGAACATTGGGGCTGTACAAGGATTTTGCGCTTCGTGGAAAGGTGGCAACGAAAGGAGGCTATTTTGTCTTTTCCATATGAGGCAGCCGTCCAGGGGGCCGGTTTGCGTGATTGGGTTCAACACAGATAGTTCAGTAAGCCATAGAATCCCCAGGGCGTGGGCGTGTTTGATGAAGTAGACCCACCCAGTTAAGATAGCTGAAAACCACAAGGGTGTCACAACGGTCCGTGGTTTACCGGGTTTGTTGACCAACTCGGTTTTTGTGGAGTTTAAACCTTCAGGATGTCTGGTAAGCCTGTCATCCGTTGGGGTCTGTCACTCGTACGTTCCCCGCCGAATTTGTCCATGATCGACAAAAACGTATATATGTTCGCTTTCCGAGAGCACGTGTTCTCTGGTTGGGACATGGTAATGTCACGTCGCAGCGCCGTCAAAAAACTTGTGTAGTATTCTATAGGAGTCCTGGCTGCTGACTTGAATACTGCACTTTTGTAGTACTACCGCAAGTTGTCAGTGAGTGTCTATTCATCCTGCCGGTACCCTTGGAAAGGTCAGTCGGGTTACTTGGACCACAACCATTTTTGACGACTATCAACTCCCGGTGCTTCGTTGGGTATCCACCATCGTTTAGTCGACGGTGGACTCACATAAACCACGTCGTCGTGGCCTTCCGTTGGCCAGGTTGTGTGTGGGGTTGCAAGTCAGTATGAGGCACTGGCTTAAGGTATGATCGCGCGATTGTTCACCCTGCAGATGTTTATAGAATTCCCTCCAGCCTTTCTTAGAAATGGGAACCCTGTTTCAACCAGATTTCTAACCCCTTTTGGTATGGAAGCTCTGAGTCGTGTAAATCACCTCATCGAATTGGGACCTCGCCACAACCGTTCTCATCTACAAGAACGTCCCTCTCAATGTATACGACAAACGTTTGCTGGATAAGTCTAATTCTAGCCGTTGTAGAACTTTGCCGGTGGATACCAACACTTGAAGAATAGACCGAGTTCTGCATCGATCACAACTGCATTGGCCGAATGCTGACACTCCGTAATGAACTTGTACACAACCTTGACTACAGGTGACTTTTGCTCCTTATCCTTGAAGACGATAAAGGGGTTTTTAATTCATTTAGCAGAGTGGCAGTGTGGAACTGTAGAAAGGCGTGCCTGAGTAATATCAACATGTCCCGTCCAACTTACTACCAAATTGAGTGCCTACGGCCGTGGTTTTCGTCAACATTGTTCGATCTCCTCTTTCTTATTCAACCTTGCTGTCAGCAACATCTTGAAAAGCGTCCTGGTCGACTACTAACCCAAGCGTGGAACTACTCGATGATTGGCTTCACGACTTAGATATTGCTGAGGATATGGCGCTACTTTTTTAACCCCACACAGGCAGCGCAAGGCTTTATTGACAAACTGGTGATATCGGCTTGTTTCGGAAAAATGGCAGGCCGTAGTTTGGTAACAGAATACGATACAAGCGTGAGGTCCAACATAGGTTAGACTTTATGGTTATGCCCTTATAGTCGAAACAAAACATGCAACTTCAGGATGCCTGTATATTGCGACCAAACAACTTAACAGGCATCGTCTGCCAAACAGTGAGTTATACTACCACGCCACATTCATCACGCCTTCTACACAATCAACTCAACTCATTCAACAACCGATTAACCACCGTTCCCCCCTACCGTCAAGTGTGATTTACGAGGGTCTCGCCAAGAAAAGGAATTTGATCTATAGTGGCTAACCGACTGGTGGACATTTCCCCTCCTTTATTTCGAGTCATTGTTTGCTCTTCTCAAATCCTACGCTAATTGGCTATAATATCGGCATGACAGCTGAATGCGGAAGGTGATCAGTTGGCATCCTTTATATTTGTCTAACCCTTCTATGTTTATCATTATGTGCTGAACGAATTGAGCAATTTTTCCCTCTCTATCAGTTACCCACTTCTTAACCTTATCGTTACTTATCCCTTATCACTGTTCAGTACGTGTATTTGAATGTGAGCCTCAATCGTTGCACACGTTGAAGGCCATATATGTTTTCTGTCCTGAATGCTCATGTGTCTCCAATGCCTACTTATGGCAGTTCCCGCTGAGGGTGTAGTTTCGATTTTGAATATCGTCAACGGTGGAACTGTCTTATAGAATCGAAGCTTGTATTCCAAAGGCTATAAATTCTTTGCTCCCAAAGAAATGTCTCGGTGAAACGTATGGCAGATGAGCGTCAGCATTGATCATCGGTCTATCTTTGTCAGTAATGATGAGGACGCTTTAGCCTCAACTTAAAAGTCAGGTTTTTTAATCATAAAATTCGATGTAGAAGTTGAAAATCTCGTATAGGAGGTTACAGCTTCTACAGTCCCATAGACTTTTTAGCCAGCTCCTTTCGAAAAGAGGCAATGTATTCGAGATTTGCTCCTGTTAGAGGTTGTCACGACCGGGACTTGAACTACGGTCACACTTTCATGTAGTAATCGTGTTGGTCACTGTGCCATTCATCTCATGTAAGGTACAACCAAACGCCACGAGAGAAAATGCAGTAACTGATCTATTAACGTTGAGTATTACCTACAAGTGAATGTGGATAAACGCTTGAATGTGGTAAGTCAGCCATGCCTAAAGTGAGGTCGATGATGCAGTGATCAACTCGGTTGCCCATGGTAGCATGACTGGTGTCCAAATCTCGGCCGTGGCAAGGATGTGCACTACCAACGAGCTCTAACAAGGTCGAAACTTAAAAGGAACTGTCACAAAATCCTATGGGCATGTGATGGATGTGATCAGTTGTTAGAAATGTTTAACTTGTGTAAACTGTACTCCGCTACTGCTTACTAATAAAAATGGTTTCACTCCTGAGCCGTGGAATGCGGTCGATAGTTGTAGCGAACGTCAAACTTAATGAGGTCTTCCATTGTGGATGTTTGCCGTCAGTCGCATGCATCGGATAGCTTCATGGGATAAAAGTAACGGAGAGACCAGAAAGTGAGGGTATCGACAATAAGGACTGAATGAGTTCACGCGCGTGTACCTTAACTATATACAACTTGGCATGCGTAGATCATGTGTGAAAAGTACAAATTAATAATCTATTGCACCGCGCACATTGCTGAACCCCCTAGTTAGAGTACAAGTGGTTAGTCTGTGATTCGACAAAGGGAGGCTAAACAGTTATTGTTCGTCTTCCAAGTCGGGGACACGTACTTCTTCTGGTTCTTAACTGGAACCATTAGGGATATGTGGGTTAACCGAGTTCACTGGCATACGCGTATTTGGGTGACCCAGTTGTCCATGAAGTAAGGGCAATTAATGGACCTGACAGTGAAAAATGAAAGGAGCTGTCTGCCTTATAGGCGCATTTTTACTCTTAATTGCAACTCGGATGCTTAATTTCAAGGTGCAGACACTGAGGTGCAAAGTTCAGTTTAGTTTTTACTGCAGGTTTTTTCTTTTATTCTTTTTACATGCGATCGTTAGGCCTGTGTTTCATCCGTCGATGTTATTACGGTACCGCTTTGTCATCTCGTGTTTTCCGTGCTTGGGGTTGTGCTCGCATATTACTTGCAGGTTTTCCAAGCGCAAACCGTTGGAGGTTCGTGCGCCATATGTTTATTCTATTTCCCTTTTCCGCTCGCCATGCATAGACACAGAGTAGTTCAATGAAATTCAACCGGTCTGTGTACGATATTCTCTTGAGAAAACGACAGATCCTGTTTTTGTCCCCTAGACGTTACTATGGACATGCAATGCAAGCAAACCGTGAACGGTTGTGAATGTGACAACAGGTTTGACTGGATTTTTTTTACCACTTCCCACTTGTGTGTTTTTGTGGGGTCAATTTCGACTGTCGATGTAAGAATGTTAATTGTGATGGTCATGCATTCGGAAATCAAACAAAAGCGTTCGTTTAATGTAGGACGCTTGTCAGCTTCTCAGGAAAGTGATGAAACAACCCGCTTCATACACTCGGATGCGCGTGCGTACCATAGGGAAACATTAGATTAAAAGTGCCTCGTTGCTGGTTCATACATACGTAGATGTCCACCAAAGGAAAAAGCTGTATGAGGTTAGCGCTGTCTAGCGTTAATAGCCGTACAAGGCTTTTCATACTGAGGTGAGGACAGACGGTCGCACTATACTACTGACACCACCACTGTTCAGTAACGAGGCGACAGCATGAATCGAAATAGCCGTGGGACAAATACGGGAGAGATACGGGAAGGATCATTGGAGGGCAGCATCACATGGAATGGCCTTTGCTACATGAGGGAACTGAGACTTGGTGTCCAAAGCGACCGGAACATCCTCAGATCAGTGTTGTGTGCAAATGAGTTTTTGTTTATAGTCAGGTTTAGACGCATAACTCGTGTGTTGGTTTCCCCAAATAAACAATCTCTGTGCCATCCGCCTCCTCGGTTCACAACAATACGTACGTCTTCTCGGCATACCAAGCTACATCTTTAACATTATCCTTAACAACTAGTGACCGTCTTCAGGGTTGTTGTGGGTGCTTCACTGGCTTGAGGGTACGAAGCACTTGATGGTCCGCATTCAAACTGAACTAAGCTCATTCAAACCGAGAGGCAAACAGGGACTCAGGGACATATTCATTGTAACTCCGTTGACTAGCGGCTTTTAGGCTTGTGGGTTCGATTCGCGGTTGGGAAAAACCTCCTTTCCAGATCTGGGAATCACGGTAGTTTTCAGCCCGCACTTGATGCATTGATTCGACTGTAAGTGTAGGCTAGTGTATAGACTTTCACATTGTATGCAGATTTTGTCAGTTTCCCATAATAATACCATTTCTTGATTGATGATGGTTTCTGTCTGTTCCGGTGGGTAACAGACTACGGTACTCATAGGCTTGATTGTACAATACTGCTGCGGTCCCTGGTGTGACCACACAATCCGATTCTGAGAAGACAGTTTATGGAGGGTGCTGCACTGATGTCCTGGTTACACCGTTGTTTTCCAAATCGATTTTGCATGCGGTTGCTAACCAGCTGCTTTAGATGTTAGTTGGATGTTAGTAACCTCGTGACTACCAGCGTTCATCTATCTATCCCATATCTCCTTCACTGCAGTGGTTGACTGGAGATTGCGAATATCACCGAGAGGTGGTCATAAACCCATTAACCACTTCGGGGGAACTATTGGGATTCAAAATCAGAGGAGGTTTATTACACTTGATTGTTGAATTTTTGGTCAATCGTTTGTAAACACTACTGAAGTTTCTCGTTTATTCTGAGCGGGAATGTGATGACTAATGTTACCCTCAATCGATGATTATCACAATGTTGTTTGTCTTTTTCTAAAGGGCAGTGAACTACCATACTCTTCCATCTCATCTTTCAATATTTTTTAGGTGTATTGTTGAAATCCGAAGTTGCAAGAGACTGTGACTTCATTCGGACAAGACAAAGTGATCATTCTTGTTCATTTCAAAGTTCAGTGCTTACAATAGATAGGTTTATCGATCGCTACATCCGGGAGAGCGATGTGGTATCATTGGTACATTGATAGCGACGGTTTTCCTAGATCGTTGTAGGCCTTCAACAATCGTACATCTACGAATGGGTAGTTTCACAGGCATTAGCTCTATTCGCCGGATGTGTGCTTCATTTGGAGACACTAACTGGATCATTTAAGTTGTTATTTGAATTTGTTATTCTCATATCCAGTTTATGATTTACCACAAAACTGCCTGGAGCTACCTTACCGAGTAGATTTCCGCACTGAACGAATGTGCAACCTCTAAACCGTTATGAGCTTCAAGGCAACATCTGCTGCCATCATTGAATTGTCATTTTACGAAGTGTAGTACACAAAGCCGCTTGTGTTGGTTTTATAAATCGAATGCGAGCTGTATACTACGGTCACCTTTAGTCGTTGTGTAAGGACAACCCAAATAGCTCCGCTCGGTAATGGCGCACGCTTTCTTCACATCATCTATCTTCGTCTACTACACGGTAAAAAAAACGAACGAACACGGTGCTACACGCGTATCGTATATGTGAAGTGTTTGAGATTCACAGAATTGATATGGCGTCCGATAGCGAACGAATATAGTTGGCCGTATGGTAATAATCAATCAGAAAACAGCACACACACGTGTCTTGGTTCACATTATGTTTACTCAGGATATTACAGGTGGCTGATTGTTGCTACGCTCCATCATTGATGCACACCATATATGGGTAGTGTTGGTAGCCCGGAGATCGTCTTTCAGTTGAAATACGGCTAAGAATAAATTCCTTCACGATGCAATTGCCTTGGTGCATTACAGTAGTTGGGTCGCTGCTTTAATGTCCGCGAAAGTTAAACGGCTTGCAGACAAAAATGCTGTAAGGATTGGCCCGTATATAGCTACCGCCGTTTGCTTGGTGCCAAAACATGACCAACAATTACCATTAATAGAAGTTCAGGGATTTGGATTGCCTCAACCTAAACACCATCCACACTTGCTCGTGGCCCTAACATTCAGATAAACCTTTGGACCAGCTCACTTTGAAAGGAGGCACTGAACTCGAGTACCACTCAGCTGGTTTAATGAACCAACGTTGGATAACTTCAACGTAACTGAGAGGTTGCGATCATGGAATTATCGATGGGAATCTGTTCACTCCTTCCAAATTGAGTGGACAAGCTGAACACTATTCACGCGGGAGACTTGGATCTGGTAACTCTTTTCGAAAGTTAGCTAGCCAAAAGATTTATCCAAATGCTAAGGTTGCGAGCAGACGTGAGTGGTGTTCAGTTTGGAATTACTGTTCATTTTGATATTTGCTGCTTTACCCTTGTCTCTAATCACTTTTCAGACGGCTAAACACGTCTAAACTTGTGTAATATGATCTAGCTTCAGAGCAGACACTCGTTTTCCTTATACTTGCTTCCAGATAGGAAGGCATATTATTCTACAGGCTGATGGGCAAATTCGCCCCTTGACGTACGCTGGTTGGCGCCCATCAGCATCACTGCTCTGTGGAATTCCTTAACGAGTGCGGTGCTTGTCATGTTCCCGCAGCCTTATACCGCGTCGACCATACAATTGTTTTTCCCCTAATAAAACTTGGTATGCAGGTTATATGTGAATCTTACTTGCTCCGTCCACTTCAGCCTGTGTACGGAAGGTGTGGGTTGTCAGACACCTTCGAAGATGTCTGCCGATACACGCACTTCAGTGCCTATGCGCCAATGTGGTTGGCTGTTTTCCAAGCTTGTTACTGTAGACTATCGTATGCGCGCTGTTGTGTTACTGTTGACATTTGTTGTTATCTCAGCAACCAGCGGTCATTCGTTTGTTGCGGCCTCATCGTTTATTTTCCAAATCAGCGTTACTCCGAACACTGTCATCAAGACGATCATACAGTTCTGCCGCGTTTGAAGGCAGCAATGTCTTTCATGACTGTCCATCTGCCTGTCTGCTTTAACTTCGGTAATCTAGATACTACCCATGTTAGTGGTCGTTTGTTCCTTGTTTATGTTAGCTATGTTTGCAGTTTGTTCAGACTTGAATTCGACTATGTGGTTACTAATCTCCAGGATGACAGACCATTTTGACCGCGTTAGTCAGAAAGGATCAAGCGCCGTAAGTTAGCCTTCCGAGTGACACATTTTGCATGATATGTACGATCTGAATTCAAGTTCCTCTGGTGTTTTGTATTTGAAGGAGGCTGCGATCGCCGCTGGGAACCACCGGTCTGACATAACTGAATTTTCCGGTATGTGCCGCCAGCCAGTTTTTTCAGACGACGAGGATGAACAAGACGACGATTTTACTGCTGCTTCAGGGAGACAGCGACATCCACCTCCGTCCAAGGGCGCTGCTATTGCACCTCCGTCTGTGCTGCTAGAAGATACGGCGATCGATCCAGGCATTCCATCAGCTGATGGCACAGGCGACGTAGACGACAGCCAGGTCACTGGCGCAAGCAGCAAATTTGGCATGTATGTCTTTTCACTCACCTCCCAAATATGGAGCTCTCCGGTTCACTTTTTTCTTAGTTAACTCTCTATAATCGCTCCTACCTCTACAGCAACGTGGTGGCTGCCAAGATGATGGCTCGTATGGGCTATCGTGAAGGGCAAGGCTTGGGGCGTGAAAGTCAAGGTATGTCCACAGCACTGGTAGTGGAGAAGACCAGTCGACGGGGTGGCAAGATTATTCACGAACGTGACCAGCAACGTCAACAGCAATCTACCCAACAGCAACCGCTGAACTCGTTGCCCATTCCAGATACAGCTGCCGAGGAGATCATTACTGAACTACCCTTGCCTGAGAATCGCAGTTGTGTAAGTTTGCCCACACTGTCTTGGATTCATACACACCTATCATTCAAAGTTACAGGATCGTAATAGTGGCTTCTGTGTTTCAGGTCATTTTGTTACGCAATATGTGTGGTCCGGGTGAAGTAGATGATGATCTGGAGCCGGAGACTGCCGAAGAATGTGCAAAATACGGGAAAGTCATCTCTTGTCTGATATTCGAGCTACCGGATGCATCAGACGATGAAGCCGTACGCATTTTCGTCGAATTTGATTCGGATGATGCTGCTACTAAAGGTAAATGATAGAAACGACAGCTTTGTTACTAAGATCACACCCACTGGGAACCATGTCTGTTTTATGCGTGCTAAACGGCGGTGGGGATTTAATAGGAATAAGTGAGGCTTACACAGCCGTTTGCAATCCACCAGCCCAGTAAAGATAGATTGCTGATTGAATGGGGTTCTGTCTTAGAAAGGATTTTTTTAATAACGTGATAACAGTGATGCTGGTTTTGGAGTCCAAGATCATACATTCAGGTAGGCCACTGCATTCAAAACAAGTTGGATAATCCAACCTTAATGTTCTGTTTCGACAATCCCGACGGTCACCGTCCACATAATAGATCATTACTTGTACAGACTTGTTCAACTCTTGTTACTACTCTAATTTCTCACCTTTCCTCACAGCCGTCCTTGATCTCAACAGACGCTTTTTTGCTGGTCGAGTGGTAAAAGCTGGATTTTATGACGCCGAGAAGTTTCGTAACTTGGAATTGGCTGACGACCCTATTTCAGCATAACTCACCTTTCTCAATTTGGTCAACTGTGTGCCACTTCATTTGTAACATAATCCTTTCTAAGCCGCTGCGCGTTTTCCCTAATTTTGATGCTTACATTAATAAGCCACATTCAGCAGCTGTTCTCAGTGTATATGCTGTCGTAGGCCGCATTAAGCCCTTTTTTGTCAAACTGTTGAATAGATGTCCAAAACGAAGACTCCTGTGCCGTGCCAATTTAATGTAGTCTTACATAATTACAGTGACTGGAGTGTCTTGCATCCCATTTTATTGAAAAAAACTTACTCTGGATTTAAACTGAATGCACGCCTGCACGTTTCCAGCTTATATTTCCAAACAACAACCTGTGTTTCAGGCCCTTTTCCGGAACTACCGACGACTGTGCCACCTTATTGAGCTGGGATATTTGGCATGTACTGCCTGTGCTTTTGCATTGGTACCACGCCGGAAAGCAGTCGAACAGCCATTGACCGATCAATCAATTGTGGTAGGGGAGAAAATCTCTGTCAGGACTGTCTGAAATCTGGAATGCGTGATAATCGCACACGTTTAAAGTGTGTTAACATATGTGCATGCTGTATGTTGAGTACAGAATTGCGTTGTGCTCTCCACTAGTGCCGTTGCCATTCAGTTGTATCCGACACCGCACATATTCACCCTCATAGTTTGGGAGGAGGTCGTATGACAACTGCAAAACAGATCCGTCGCAGATGAGGCAGCTAATTTTTTCCAAATCAGAGACTTCCGTTTATGTGAGTCCAGAAGTGACTTGTGAAAATATGAACAAGCACACTACAACGCAAACCGGATATTTTCTGTTGAGACAAATGATCTCGAGGTAGGACAGCACATCTCAGATCTTGCTGCAGTGCACAAATATGTGCACCCGACATGAACGAACACCCCGGACGTTTTACAGTCATACTGTGAATGCATCAGACAAGGTCTGTTTTCGTGTTCTCAGGCGACCAGCCTGAGCACAGTTATGAGACTGAAGATATAAAACAATCATGGGTTATTTAGCGTCCGTTGTACTCGGGTTTCAAAATCTACGCCTGCTGACCCAGATGAACTCTTACGGGCACTTTTCACAGAAGATGGCGAGACGTTAGTAGAGGCCCTGATTCAGTTGTTTCAACTTGTATGGACGACGGAGACCATCCCTCCGTGCTTGGGTTACACGATAATGGTTCCCATACACTCAAAAAAGGTATTAGAATCTCTTGCAAGTCATCCAATGTACATTGTCGATTCACTGCACCTCGAGAGGCAAACATTAGGGAAAACAGACAGAGTTTCGCCCCGGGCAAATTCTGGAGCAGCGTCCTCCGTACCACCGGCCAACAATTGTCGTATTTCTCGACTACACAGGTGCGTTCGATTCGGTGGATTGATCCACACTTTTAGAGTCGCTTAAGCACAGAGGTGTACCAACCAAGTATGTGAACATACTGCAGCGCTTTAATCCCATACTGCAACTGAGGTTAGGTTTTATGGTGCACTGTCTGACAGTTTCGGCACCGAGGGCAGCGTCTGTCACGGCTGTCTACTTCAACCATTTTTGTTCAGTTTCGTCATAGACGAAATAATGGAGGACTCTACGGTACTCGCAAGCTGACGGCGTGGACCTTCCGCCGAATGGAAAGCTGATTGATCTCCATTATGTTGACAAGGTGTTTCTGTTTGACACTTTCCAAGCAGCACAAACAATGTTAGAAGCTACTTCCTACTCTGCTAAGTGCTTTGGAATGCGCTTTGCAGCTTCAAAGTGCAAATTTGTTCTGCAAGATCGTTGTGATTACATAGGCATAGTGTTGGGTAATGAACTCATGGAGGTTGTTGACCGGTTTGTGTGCTTGGAAATCAGCATCAGCGGTGACGGAAGTGTAGGGAAAGAAGTGGAAATGCGTACCTTTAAGGCTAGGGCTATGTTCGTTAATCCGAGACGCCTATGCCGACAGAGAAGTATCCCTCTGAAGCTTAAGGGTCGCGGATGTGGTACGACAGTGAGGGCTGTATTACTTTACGGCAGCGAGACTTGGCCGTTCGGCATCGGAGAGGTGAATCGTCCTCTGGTATTTGACCGACGATGTCTGCGCCCAATCGCTCGCTATCGAGTTGCACCAGCGAGTAGGCAACGACGAGTTTAGGAAGTGGGTGTTTGGCAGTGATTGTCAAACAAGTTCTTTTGCACATCTGCACTAACTTAGATGGTTAGGTCATATATTAGGGATGCCAGCTAGTCATGTGCCACACTGAGCACTCTTTGCTGGTGCTGTGACCGAATGATGCGAGGTAGACAAATGACGACATGGCGTAGACAAATGAAATCGTTTACGAAGGGGTTGGTCACTGTAGATCGGGTTCTTCTCCTGAGCTAGAGCCCTCGCCACTCAGTCGGTGGCTGGAGAAGTCCGGTGAGATGGCGGCCAATCGGGCTCGGTGGTGTGAATATTCTCGTAGTTTGGCCGGGTTGTCTGTGACAACGCGGGGTGGTGAAAGCCGTGAGGAGGCTGTCTTGTTGATGACAGGTTACTTCACTTACAGTTCGGTTGTTTGTTTGCTAGATGTCATTATCATAGACAGCAATACATCAGTGGTTAACATTAATGCTTAACTGCCACACAACCATGAAGAAACAGCAAACCCTATATAGAAAGAGAGAAGGAAAAAGAAGGGACCGGAAAGGGACCTTACTACTGAAAATGACTACGTCTATATTCAAACATTCAACATCAAGGTGCCTACACCTTGCAAACAACACAACCGAGCTGCAAGTGAGAGTAAGGCAGATGTGCGCACCATGATGTTGAATGTTTGAATATAGACGTGGCTGTTTTCAGTAATTAGACCTCCTCTACTTTCTTTTCTATTCTGTCTTTGATTTTTCTTCTTCATGGCTGTGTGGCAGTTAAGCATCGATGTGAACCACTGATGTACGTCCTTCTATGATGATAATGATTTGGGTTGACACCTTTTCCTCACAACAAACTTAAGCTTGACGACACTTAGGTGACATCAAGTATGAATCGAACAGAACAATACTCTGCTGTACTTGAACAGAGAGGTATGTCGCATCACTTCTGATTCACCATCATCATCGTGATAGACATGAACCTAACCAGAAGGCATTACTGTGGCTCGGGCCGCCGCTCACCCAACAATGACATGAAGTATCCTAGATTAAAACGTCACTAAGAAATTTGAAAATTAATTGTTAAAAATACTAAGCGGAAGAACTTGAAGCGGTATGGGAGCAGGTATACCATTGACTGTGGTACACCGCCATCTCGGAGAGCGCTTCCAATCAGCGATCTGAGTGATCACGAGGATACCAGCCAAGCAGATGACACCTATTCACCTTGCTCAGTGGAGCGGTAAGGGTTTCCGTATTCCGTGGCCATGTTGTCGCTTGATCGCCATGCGGTTTCACACAACTGTTGGTGATCTCAGTATGTGATGTTCGGCGCAGGTAACGCTCAGCTGGCATACGGAGTACATGACCCAACTATCGCATTGTGCAACGTGATTGACTGAAATACTGATTAGGCATCTCGAGCGTTCCGGAATACACGCAGGCGAACGGCCGTGTTGCTTGCGATCAGTCTACTTAGTGCGGATTAATTGACAGACAACAACGGTCAAAAGCAGCAAGTCTGTTCACATCTTCGTTGCGAACAGGCTACGTTCCCGATCCATAGAACGAAACGGAACGCACATAAGCATTACATATCCTTCCTTCCAGCGATAACAGGATGTCTTTTTCGGCGCCATAGATGACGCAGGCTGGTAAAGACAACTCGCCTTCGTTATCCTCTCTGTATCCTTCGTTTCAGTACGTAGGATTTTGTAACCCCAAGGTTGCTCAACAAAAGGACACCCTTGCCTATTGAAAGTAATCAACTCAAGCTAAAACAAAATGTCATTCAGCACGGGTACGCCCAGCCTGGAGCATCCCACCACAGTACCCTAACTGCATCGTCGGTAGCTGAGTTTAAGGGAAGACTTGGCGCACGTATCCGTTTACCAGATCAATTATTCAGATGACTTGATCAGCAAAACAATTGCGAAGGTATGAAGATACTTTCAACCTTTCGTTGTTGACATTGGTTATTCGTTGTTTGATACGCGTGTCTTGTATGCTTGACATGCGTCGGTTAGTTTGGTATTCTTCTGGTTTTCTCTTTTCCGATGTATCTGTCCTTAGCCCACTGAAACTGCCTTCTGATTGAGCGTTTCTCCCTAAACCGTCTAACGTAAATGCGGACGTGTATGAGCTTTCTCAGCTTCCTTTGATGTGTAAGCCGTTTGCGAATCCTAACTGAGGAACAATTGTAATGTGCTCACGAAATTTCCCTAGGGTTATTCCCACTTTGATACTTTTAGCCCAGTGTGGACGACTTTGACGAGTCAGGGCGGCTGATAATCGAACAGGGTGGGCTTACAACCATTTACAACTAAGGATTTAGTATTTCCCTAGGTGGAGTTCTGTCGGCAACGGAAGCAGTAAACCACTAAGGATGTGATTCAACACGATCACATACATGGCAAGCAGTCGAGCGCTGCTTTGTAGCCTCAAACACTTGTTTCCGTTAGCTCCGCAGATCGCTTCAAGCAGACTGTGCCTTCTCATTTCTTCCGGCTTATAATTTTTGCTGATTGAGGCCCTTTCTTACTGTAAAGAGTAATCTGAAGTTGACGCCGGTATGACTATAAGCTACTAGTAATCCCTATTGAGAACAGCTGTCTTTCGAAGTGGGCCATTCGAATTGGAAAGCTATGATCAAAAACCAAACGACGCTCAGTCCAATGAGCTTACGGATCGCGCTCTCTATTCTTCATTTAACTCCATAAGAAAATACAAGTTAGGAACGGTGATGCTGATGAAGTGTGAAATGAAGAGACGGCTGCCGGGTGTGGCAAACGAACTAGATCTGACCATCTTCATGTCCGTTCTTGATGCAACGAGTTGTCTCTGTTAGAGACGGTATCATATATGGCTAATCAGGAGTGGCAGCAAGTGGTTAATCTCGATGACCGCTACCAATAACAATCTCGACTCTGTAAGGTCTCAATGGCACCCACATCCACGGATTACGCGACATTCCGGACGTTCATTCACCAGATCTGTCATGCATTCTATATCTGTGATGGATGCCCGCTAGTTTGCAAGTCAAATACAAATAGCCGATCAACTTAAGACGGGTTAGCAGTGTAATCAACAGCGCCCGTGTGAGGAATTCACATCCTGGATATACCAACTCCTTTTTCCCAACTCGCCCCATGTTTTTCATGCCGCAGATATTCAACTGTTACTTTTCACCGCAGCACGAGGAGCTACAGATTGTGAACCAAACTCACACGAACCTTGTGCAGTCATTGTAGAATAGCATTCTGTATTCGGAAGAGACTCGATCACGGAGAATACGGGCTTCAGCTGAATTCGAACCAACGGCAGAATCATCTCTATCTTTCAGAAGAGTCACACTGGAGGCTAAGAAAGTCCATATTTGAATCCATTCATCCCACTGCCGCAGGGAACCCATCAGCGCACAGTATCCCGGAAGATTTTCTTAAATAATTAACGCCCGAATGCATCAACGCAACTGCTGAGTGATGAAACTATACTTCTGATGAGCAGTACAGTGGATATGTTAATTTAGAAGTAGCCCTGTCGTGAGAAAATGAGGTCCGGCTGCTTTCGAGCCGACAACTAGAACCACAGGCTTTCATATGGCAAGTGCTCCATGGGATGAACCCTGAAGCTGTGCTTGGAGCCCAGAAATGTACGCACTCTATACCGTAAGCCAACAGTATAATAAATACACCTATAGCATGGGTTTTTATGCGTTACAGTGGATTGACCAGTCCCTGACCCCACTGCCCTCGTTATAACAATGTTGCACCGTGTATACCACATATTTCGGTTTGCAGTATCAGCCCGAGGTAAATATTACTACACCACTTCAGACATACGCATGACCACAGACATCGTGGTGCTAGAATACCCGCAGCGACGAAATGGTGCCGAGCGCACAACCTCGACAAGCGAGATACATCTAGCGAACGGACAAATCGTCTCAGGCCGCCCCAAGTTGAATTTTGTAACCGGGGCATTCGTGACCTTGTATTGAATGCAAATGACACAAGAGCGCGAAAGATGCTTGGCGTAAGTGGCACCAGTGACAGCCATGAATCACAGATCTCATATGTCCTATCTTCGGCTACGAAATACCGTGCATGAAAAATGTATATAACTTATTAGATCGTTGTAGCCGATACACATTCATTATAAGCTTAGAACAGTGCAAACGACCTCATATGCCTTATGCAGTTTACTACGCTCAGACTACGACAATGTGACTATCATCAGCGTCCACAGAGTCCGGTTGGCTATGAAGCGATCCATGGCACCACTACCATTTGAGTCCACTCGAATCCGAGTATGGACGACTACGTCTGTGGTCAGGATGTTTGACTCGCCGTTCGCCTGCGATGACTGATTCATCGTGACAGCAATGCTCAGAATCATACTGGTCACACCGAACTCGTTGTGAATCTAGCCATTCTTAACAGCGCTTGACCGAGTCCACAGCTGTGACAGTCCCATTGTTTGCCACAGGATTAAGATAAAAATTTACTCCATTCGTAACTGCCCAACTGAAATTTCTCGGCTACACACGAGTTGGTTGAAAGTAGTTTATTAACAAAGTTGGACATAAAATGAGTTATCAGTAAAAAAGAAAATGCATGCTAAAATTACAAAGTATAAAACCATTTATACATGACGATTATTTACAGCAAGTTACAGTAAGCACGGTGGCCCTCAGGATTGGTGCTTTCGTTACCGGCTATTGCTTGGCCCGACAGAATGCGGGTTTCGGCAGATTCTGGTAGCTCGTTACGTGGGCCGCAACCAATCACCACATGAGAGTCTAATGCGTTCTGCATAGATGATTCTGTGGTTGGATGAGTAGATGACTTTCCCACATCGATTAGATCTATGTGAACAGCACGTCGTCTGGGGAAAGTAGGTGCTGGAGTAGTGACGGGTTTCACCGGTTTTGTTCTACCGCTTGATTTAGCGCTGCGAAGACGTGTCCGGATGGGGGATCGAGAATGGTCCCCATTGTTAATTTCTTTCGAATCGGTAAAATCCTTCCCATCAAGGTCAGTGTCGATTATGGCTAGAGATTTTTGATTGTTGAAACGTCTACAAAACTATATAAGGCGGTTACAGGTAACATACCGCGATCTGCGCCGTAATTCGTCTTTCCTTTTCACACCACTGTCTTTGGTGAGGTTATCCACGGGCATTGCCGCACACGTCGCGTTTTGTGAAAGATGTGCAGATGGATCTCAGACACGCTGCTTGCGGCTGTAATTAAGGAATTTAAACGGCTCGGTAAACGTTAAAGTAACAGAGAACACAACGTTAACTCCGTTTTTGTCGATAATTAATAAAGTAACAGCGAGGCATTTCTGTGCAAAGACGCAAGAAAAAAAACTCACGAGTGCATTTGGTTTAGGACTGTGAAGAACTTCCTTATCAGATGTGGTCACTGGGATATCGATAGTTGGGACACTCGTTAGTTTTGATTACCAGTCAACTTAATGAGGGAATTTCCGAACTCATAAGTGCTAACTGTGTTGGATCGAATGATGGTGCGCACCATTAGACTCATACATGAACTTTGAGGTGTGGGAATCCAGTAAGCAAATAAATAAGTTTGTGAACTAACCGTTCACGCTGACACTGTAATACGCATTGAAGTGGAATAGTATGATTTACCATAACTAACGGCTCATTTCCAAAGGATATTGTTAGAAAGCGCGTCTCCTAACGAAGCAGACAGGACGCATCGGGCCATAACGATCCATCGACCCAGGTCATACGGTGTAGTCGTGGGTGGTAGTACGGTTTCACTCAGCTAATCAGATTGCAGCCGTGCTGTCGAACGCCTGTGAACCATTTTAACTGTTTTCTGGCGTTTGCTTTCGGACACTCTCCGTAACGTGATTTGTTCTAACGGCCTGATCCACTCTGTGTCTGAATATCATACATGATCGTCTCATTTGATTTGCCTCGCATCTTGTCGACCATGTATTGTAATGGTTTCGTCCTATAAATTTAGAGCCCCTGTGGTCTGGTTTTGGCTCATTCTTCCAACGAACGGTGTCGCTACGTTTCTTCTCTTTCTCGTTTTCGGACCAAACGATAGAGCGCGTAACAAAGTAAACGGTTTAGTAGATATTCAGTTTGCTCACACACAGCTGCCAATTTAATGTCGTTCAAATGCTGGCATGATCAGAGATCTTCACGAGTTCTGTTTAGGTTCTTGTGACTGGTAGGAAATTGAAATCACAACATTACTTTGGAGTACAGGCCATTTGCATTATTTGCCCACGACTGATTGCCGTTTGCTTTTTGCCCTATAAACCAAGTTGAAACTTATCGCTCCGGTTCAGGTTACTTTCGATGTTTCTCCAGTCTGGCCCAGACCGCTGTTTATGAAAGTTATCCGAGACGGCAACGCGCCACAAACAACGGCATACCCGGATTCAAAACATCTCTCGTTCTCCTACTCAGCCTTGGCATTTTCTATTCTAAGTTATTCCGCAGCACTGTAGCTGAGGGAAGCTCATAGCCATCATGAAAGAATGAAACGCCCTACCTGCCTAAGGACTCGATTCCAGCACAGATAACAGATCAGTCATTCAAACCATGTGTTTGGAAGCACTGTCTAACAATCTGGTATGTAAGATCAGACAAATTAGAATGGCGACTCAGAACGTAGTCTTCCCAAAATATCAGGCCGGCCACATGAAGGCCACAAGGTGCAGGTGGAATAATAAAAACCGATTTCAATCCATCCATTATCAATACGGACAGCAATATAAAGGCCTAACCGCCAAACAACCACGGGGAGAAGCACTAATCAGGTAGAGAGGAGGAAGTGACGTAATTTAAATGATTCTGATCAAATCCAGACGTCCAACATTAGCATGCTTATAATTTGTAGATAAGCGGCCCAGAGGCAAATCAAAATAAGAGATTGTCAACAAGACACCTACTTCGTTTCGTTTCAACAACAGCACTCACTCGCAGACAACGGTCAAACAATGGCAATATTCACACCACCAGACCAGATCAGTCATTTCCCTTAACGTCACAAATTACCTACTATGTGAGATTCGACGGTCCAAGTGCGCGACCTGCAGTGCTCAACCTACCATCTGGCATCCTTGTCTTCCATTGTTTGTTCGCCCCTCACCCTACGCTAGTCTGTCATGGCATTCACAAAAGTGTTTAGCGTGACAGGTGTCTAATTGGCATCGTTAGTGTCAACTTGGTCTGTGAATACTCAAAGATTGACGAACGAACTTGTTTGACATGCATCAACAAAGGTCCGTTTTCTGACCGCATCGCTGTTTTAACATCCGATGCTCCCGATGGAACACAGAAGGTTCACTTCTTTTACTCTGCGTGGCCAGGTTTCGCAGCCATAAAGTAACACGACTCAAACGCTACATTAGTCAACACTAGCTTAGCCCCGAAAATATGGGCTCGCTGTACACCCACCGCAACTTCCCACGTACACGAACAAGTTAACAGTCTCCACAGATTCATTATTCAAGGTCGGCTCACAACAGTCGCGCAGAAGCACCTCGAAAATTTCAGGATGAAAATACATTCCGACGTACTCGTTGGAACACAGTAAACACTAGATGAAACAACTAATTAGAAACAGGAGTGAGGTGAGCAGGCTGCTCAGTGTGGTAAGATGTATTGCCAGCGAAGTTCAAAAAATGACAGGCGGCACAACCGTCTGCTTGAAAAAGTCTAAGTGACCAACCCGTTGTCCATCCCACCGTGCGCGATTGAGAGCCGGCGTCTAAAAAGTCTGCGGTTGCGCGATCACTCCAATAGCTCGTTGAAAACACTCTCCAACATGGCTGTACGTCGAAGCCAATGGCCGGTTTGTATTCTAAAAATTGCTGGCCGTTCCTTAAGATTACATCGCACTGCTCGTTTGTTCCGTGTGTACGAGTACGTTTCCAGCTTGTGAACTCCTGTCGGTGTAACGCGTTGGCCTGTTTATTTGATTTTTCCTCTCCCCGTTTGAACAGTTTACTTACCAGTTGTGGGATGCTTGATTCGCTGATTTCGCTACATTATTTCATTATCACCTGACGCGACATGTTCACGGATTATCTTCCTAGGACCAACTACCTTGAATGTATGTCTATTACCACTCATGATTGCATGTGTTTGATGCAATTTATTGCAGAATTGTCGTGAGATGAACAAATTCATTTGACCTTGATAGACCCCGGGTAAATACATTCCGGCAAAACATGTGCCGTATCGGTCCGTGAGCCAAGTAGTCGCCCACGGCCAGGATCGACAACGGTCTGGCTCGCAGGTTCCATCGACCTGAATTTAGGTTGGAAATGTAAGTGTGAAAAAATGCTTCCAACTTCTCGCCGCTGCCTTTGAAACTAGAAAAAGGTCTGGGCTCAGTTTCGTTCCAGGCCTCAACGGCTTATGCGCCAGTCACTGCCACTTCCACTAGAGGGGCACCAGGAACCCTTCGGTCCTCTCGTTTACATCTGGCTCGAGTCAGCTGAAGTGGTCTTCAAATA
>QNGE01000639.1:0-87251 GCA_008508345.1 Paragonimus westermani
AGTTCATCGAGATGCGCAAGCCATCACACCACGTCAAGGCTTAGTCTCACCGTGACGGAGTTTCAAGCTTCAGGCCAACTCGTACTTAAACGGTAATTGCAGCAACTGATGTGTTGTTCGATTATGTCCAAAGATATGCTACTATTTTTGTTTATAAATTGTTATACGTTCCAGTTATTCACCCAGGAATTTAGTGGGTTTTTTTCAAGGAACACTGTTAAACGATTATGTAAACTTAACAAAAGGTACCTGCTTTTTTCGACTATAAACATTCGAATGAATCCACTAATCTCGATTTGTTCACGCACACTGTATATTTCCGTTACCTATTCAAGTGGTACCGTTCTTCACTTTTTTGGTTCACAATAAAATGAATTTCTCTCATGTCAAATATGTTGTAAAGAGAAGTCTGGATTGTTTAACACTGGTAAACCAAATTAGACGGATACATTTGTGCCGTGATTAGCCGGATGATTAATCACCGAAAACGAGCTTGATTGCTGCATTCTTTCCGTGTGTCTGTTCACACGATAATAAGTGAAAGTGGGAAATACAACTAAATGTCAAAATTTCAGACGGTTATTTGTTTTGAATGTTAACAACCGGTCCGCTGTTGAATTAGGAGAGATATTGCGAGCAAACAAATTTTCAAACTCCCCTGAAAACTGCCCACTTTGTGTGTTGGTCGCCTCATTTTGTTTGGCCGTGTTCACCCATATATGTTTAAGATTCTGCCACGTCTATTTTGGATGCGATTCACAGCCTGTGGCAATCTATGATCAGTTCCATTATAACGCTATTATTCAGTGTTTGTGGAAAACGCGTATCACTCGCCACGCTGCTCAGACATAGATGACTGTGAGTGTACAGTCCAACGTTAGAAGCGCATAGCCTTCACATTTCTCTTCGTTTTGCCCGCCTTTTAGGGCTCTTCCTCCCAAGGCACACTGGATTACTGATCAACATTTCAGTATGCAATCAACTTTGAATTTGAAACCAACCCGAAAAAGGAGAATAGCGGAATTCTGTACATTTCATCAGCTGTATACTCAAACGCCGAGCAGCTACTCATCATGACGAATATCTCCTAGGTGGTTCATCGGGCCAGGATTCGACGACAGCACCAATTTGCTGAGGCTATTGCTATCTACAAGTGCCAGCCACTAGTATGCGAACAGAAACACATGGTCTTCTTTCTGAAGATACCGTAGTGAATGAACAATTACGTTGTGTGTATTCTCTCCACTGCTCTCATTTAATCCTTTAGTGTGATATGCTGCTTCCGACTTATATTTTTAGATTTAATTCGCTGAACAACTGCATTCAGTTCCTCAAAATTTATCAACAATTCGATATCAGAATAAGGCAGATTTTGTAATTTCTCTTTAGGGTCTTGAAAGTAGTTAATTCCTTTGCACCACACTCGTCCACAATCATATTTACGGAAAGCCCGATAAAACAAACATGTTTGTTAGACGAGTTACCAACCTTATAGCAGCTACTGTTTTGCCTGATAAATCAAAGTATTGGCTTCAGAAATCCGATACCTTCTGTGACATTATCCTTCCGAAGACGGATCATTCGATTGGCCCGGATGCCGCCAGCCGGTTGTTCAGCCGTCGTCCGATTGTGGCCTCGTTTCAAACCATGTGGGTATCAATGTTTTTGTGCTTGTGTGAGCGTGTGTGTGCAGAACAGAACTATGAGGATTGTCGCAAATTGAACATTAGGTTAGTCTATCTAATAGGTGCGTGGTGCGTCCGAACTAAGCCAGAGTATACAGAAATTGCCCCACATATGTGAGGATTATTATATTCATGCACCCTTTGGAACAACTAGCGTGTGTTGGACGTGAGGGCAAAGCGGCAACACTTTGCAACGTACGTACCAACGTACACAATTTGGAAAAGTTGCAATTTTCGGGTATAGTATCGGACTTATGTAAGCACATGCGCGTGTGCGCGCGTGTTGGTATGTTTGTGTGTGTACACATACACACATTCTCACACTTTAAACAAGGCCTAGCAAGACGTTCGACGCTGGGCCCAACATAGCTATCGATTGTCCAAAAATGAGAGTCGTTTTTCACTTTAGCCGGTAGTTCGATCGACCCAGAGCCGGTAGGTTATGTACACAGCCCGAGTTGGCGCGTTGCCCGGTTTTTTTACTGTCTTTTACTTCCATCATGTTGGTATCTCACAATTAAAGGTCCACAATCCACACGCACATGCATACATACTGGTATGCAATCGGTCCATCCGATTCTTAGCAAGCGTGAGTTAATCCTCGAACCACCTACGCATGCGTGCTAGCGGACGCGTGCGCTTTCACCCAACGGGATCCACAACCAATCACATGGCAGCGTTACCATTTCCGCTCGCTCCAAATAGGGGACGCCCAGGTAGTGTTAGATCGCATCCCCTTTTGGTAGCTGAAATTACATGGTTTGACAAAACTGAGGGCCATATTTTGGGCTTAATAGCAAGGGCGCTTACACACAAACCAGCGTGGTTGTTTATTTAAACGGGAGCTTCACAGCCGACACCCATTGTTGTTGGTTGGTTGGGCGGGTTTGATCAGAATCGGTAGATTCAACCAGTCGTAGCAACTGGCTGAAGGTGTAATCGAGTGGCCTGGCGCACGGGCCACGAACGCATTCGCACGGCAGACTAGTCTCTGCTCATCATAGGCATGAACCCTGTCGAACGCGAACGCTTGTCAGTACACCCTTGTCCAAATCCCCAGTGCCATCTGGCACAAAGGTCATCATGGACACAGTTGTTCAGTCGTCACAATCCCAATTTCAATATTCGGTTGTTTTGGATTGTAACTATCCTAATCACGGCAACTGTCCACACAGCCTCCGGATTGCTCACGGGACTTTCAGAATCACCCCAAGGTAAGTATACACCGTATTGCTGTTCCGGCATAATTGTAATGTGTGATTAAAGGACTGAAATTCGATTGTTTAAATAGAAACCTGACTGCGTTCATAAGCTGTGTAAAAGTGTGGTTTGTGTATTTTGGTGTTAATGAAAATTGCTGGCATTTTAATGACACTGTCAGCTAATGGCATACCGTTAGAAGAGTTTTTGTACTATGTTGCTAGATTTCTTTCTCTTGTAACTGGACGAACAGACAAACTATACACGAGTTGCTTTGTCATTCTGTTTCCAATATGGCAATTCAAAGTCCGTCTCATAGATTTCACGTTACCGTTGTGATTTCTAGTCAGAATCATTAGTTGCATACTTATCCACATAGAAATCGGTTTACAGTGCTTGCCTCCTGAAGGGAGCAACGTTAATGAATCTGTCAATCTCGAGTGCATGTCCACTCTGGGTACGTATATAGTTTTAAGGTGTTATAGGCTAAACCAAGAACACTTCACTAAGATCAACCGATGAAAGGCTTAACAGTTTTGTGATCACGAATCTTTTCCATTAATGTACTTAACGTTAACTGTTTTCTCTGTTCCACCTGTCAGTTTATTATCATTTTTCAGTAGCTTTTTTCAACCTTAGAAGTTATCGATAAACATGATTTCAGTTCAGGCTACATTAGTAAATGGGGTACATTGTATGGCATTCTTGACAGAAACCTGCGCAAACGTTTCTCCCTTCTCAATCTTCTCATCTTGTACATCCTTGTCAATTTTAGGACTCAAAGTTCCCGTGTCTTCTGGGTATGCTATGCCATTGTTTCTTCAGGATAATTTAAATGGTTTGGAACATAATGTCAGCTCTTCTGAGGGCAAGTATGACGGTACACGAGAAGTGTAGTTGTCCGTAACTCACTGTTCATGGGCATGTTAAACTGTTTGACAAGTACTTCGTCTCTGACTAAATCAACTACACTCTGTTGATAGCAAATGAGATTGTTTGAGGAGAGAGGGACAACTGTTTGTACACGCCAAGTGAAAGGTCAAGCCGCCTTATTTTGTTGATTGAGAATGCGCTCAGATAACTCAACTCATGATACGTACTTGAGTATGTTTGTCGGCTCCGAGTATGTCAGATGGACTCTGGTAAATCCCATTTACACAGCTCGGTGCCGTACAGATTACTTACCATTCTGCACATGTGCAACAAGATCACTGGGACACACTTGTGAATACGGTGACATCAAACTGACGTATAATTTACGTGTTCGTTACAAATTGAACACGACGGTGACAAAGTGGAGTTCCCGGTCGAAGGAATATCAGCTGTAAACAGTTTTCGAAAGGAATGACGGTGAATTTTATTGGATTAACGGGACTGTCTTAAGTTATCGACTCGGCCTGAACGTCCGTTCTTAATGGGGCCGTTAGGAAGTTAGAAGTACGCTTGTTCATTTTGTGAATTCGTGATTCATCAGACTGGGTAAGGAGTGTGACTTACTGCAACATGAATGTACTGGTGGTACGTTAACAATGAACTATAACTCGTACTGGTCGGATACGCACCACACAGATTACTAGCGCGTAAAGCACGGTTCGCTCATCTCACTATGGGTACATTCTCATAAGTGGAGAATTTTCAAGCACCCGACCCGANCATTGGATTAACGGGACTGTTTTAATTTATCGACTCGGCCTGAGCGTCCGTTCTTAATGGGGCTGTTAGGAAGTTAGAAGTACGCTTGTTCTTTTTGTGAATTCGTGATTCATCAGACTGGGTACGGAGTGTGACTTACTGCAACATGAATGTACTGGATCCTTATGACTTGATGCCAAGGTGGTACGTTAACAATGAACTATAACTCGTACTGGTCAGATACGCACCACACAGATTACTAGCGCGTAAAGCACGGTTCGCTCATCTCACTATGGGTACATTCTCATAAGTGGAGAATTTTCAAGCACCCGACCCGAGAGCCAACCTGCTGATCTATAAATAGAAAGAGATCCACGAAATTAATCGAAAGTGAGCAAGTCGAATGTAACTGGTTTATCCGCCAACTGTGACTTCCGGTTGGCCGGTTACTCAAAGATATCTCCAACTACTGCTGAATTACTGGAAGTGATATATTTACGGAAAAACATTTGTTTTCTGACATTGCTGGTAAATGAAGCCTATTCATTTATACAAAATTTGCCATTGTTTATTGTGCCAATCAGATTTTGCTAACCAATGCACCGTAAGTGTCGATGCTAGAGATAACTGGTTATCTTTGGGGATGGATAAATGTTCTAATTAACAAAACTCTGATTTTTATTAGCAGTCAGTCTATCTTACGGTAATGGTTCTCCATATTGCGATATTTCTGTTCACGAGGACAACCCAACACAGCAATGCCCATCCAAACCAATATGAGTTATTGGGATTGTTAACGGAATTTGATTAGGCCTCCCTCAGCTCGACTGTACACACGGTTGATGGTATCTGCTTCCGATTAGACTATCGCAGTGACCAAAGCCAAAAAACACCTGCACATAACATTCACTACATACGGCTTGCGCTGCACCACTCATTCCATTCACACACCACATATCTAGTATGAACCCGAAGAAATGATACCAGGATTACACACGCATATGTACAATATTAATGCTTTATCAGCCGCGTATCTCGATATGGTAACTTAAAACTGAGACAGCACCGACGCACACTTTGACTAGGGCAAGTTTATCGTCTGAACGATAGCTCCTCTCCCCTGGGCACACTACTGACTGTGTCTGGTGAGGAAACAACTGGTTTATTTTACGTAGTGTGGTAGTGAATATTAACTCAAGAGGTGACGAATTATGGATCAGTCAAAATGATCAATTGAAAGCTTATCATATAGCAATCCGTATCATTTTTCAGGACACATTCTTATATGCCACTTTATATATATATTGAATTAGAGGAGATTGGAACGTACAAACTACTGCATTCTAGCTCAGTGGTGTAAGTTATCTCGTCTTTTGATTCTGTATGGATGTTATACAGATGGATGAAGAAACGTGTAGCATGAGAATTCGTAGGCCTTTACGTGCAAGCATATTATGGATGTTCAAAATGGTAGTTACCAGATAGGGGGGAATTAACTGATTTTTATTTTAGAATCGTTTCATTAGCAACCCATACGTCATTTTGCTTGCACCAATTCATACGAAATGGTAGAAATCATATTGTGTTATCTTTTCCCTTTGTATGATCACCACTCCTTTATACGAATATTTAGTTGATGTGACAATAAATTGTTTTAAATGTCAAATTTCAGTTTAAAAATTGATCAGTGCATCAGGAGATTTAATATAAAATTAACTAACTAATTAATTAATATGTAATTAACGGCATTGTGATTAATATGGTTGCCTCATGACAATATGAACTGAAGTTTAACAGTCGGTCGTGACACAACTATGGATTACTGATTAGTTCTGATATAGAAGAAACTCGAGATTGGTACTGGTTTGCGAAGGGGATCACCTTAAGAGTTTATACGTCTGTGAAGTGTGTGCTAAGATGGGAATAATGTGCAACTTGCATAACCAATAGTTATTATTGGTCTAAATTCTTAAAATAGAACGTTTGTCCGTGTACATCTATCATCTTTGTTAGGGTTTTAACCGTTGATAAAGTGGAGTTGAACTTCACCTGAAAGTCAAATATTATCACCACGTCCTTTAACAGCATCCACTGCTTTCGTACACAATGTAGGATAGTTTGTCGCGTCGAGCTCATACAGTTACTTTACCACTGTAATATGACGTGCTGATTCACTGCACTGCCATGCCACATCGATTGAACAGACTTCCGAGAAAAGACAATAACCTTGTTGAAACCTAAACTCCACAGTGTTTACGCCAGAGTAATCACCGAGTCAGTTGTCTAGTTGCACAATTTAACAAACTGTTACATCTCGCGGAATATCTATGAAATTTAAATCAGGACTGTAGGGTAGGTAGTTTAAAATTTGTATTCCAAAAAAGAGTAGGCATGCCCGAGTGACACATGACATTTAAAACGAGTGGTTATCTTGCGGGCAAATTACAGTCTTCTGTAAAGCTGAGGAAATGGAAATTACCACAAAGTACCACCGAGTTTGAATATAAAGCTTGGTGGCTGAAATGCATCTCTTGTTTGTTCATGACACTAACATCTTCATGTACCAGAAGCGTTTAGAGTAAATTTGCTCTCATAAATGAAACAAACACAACACAAGGGTTTCAGGTAACATACAGTTTGACCTATACTATTCGCTGTTACATCCGTCACTGATTTGGATAAATGATTGCTTGTACTGCAATCCCGGAGTTTGCTTAACACGCATTTCACAGTTTTGCGAACAGCTTGCAGTTAACTGTTTCTTTAAGTACTGAAGCGTAGGAGTTTTACTCGCTTGCCTCGTCTGGATAAGAATGTTGCTTGTCCCTATCGATCTGACTGGACGATTGTCTTTGGTCTCCTCAAATAGCGCTTGATAGCATGTTTAGACCTCTGCCTTTAGTTGACAATCCCTCGTATGTTCGACAACATCCGTTTCAACGCTGAAACCTTCGAACATTCCAAATTACTCTATTCTCTTCTCTGTGGACGATCGCAAATGCAGTCAAATCCAAAATGTAGGTCTAGTTACGTGGCAGTGGGTTCCTTCTCAACCCATACCGGAAAACGGATGGACAACCGCAATTCTGATTGGAGCAGTACGAATATTTTGCACTCAACAGCTTCGTGACCGATTAAAATTATTCTAGGGATTCAGCCTGAAGAATCTTAGGGTGACCTTATAGTTTTGTTACAAGCATTTTTCAGATTAGTTTGCCTAGTTTATTTTCTCTGGGGGCTATTCAAACAAAACTCGGTTTACGTTCCTTTCAAGGAAGAGTTATCTCATGGTTACTTTGAACTAGATAGTGAAAACTATATTTCTAACAAATTAGAAGATTCAATAACTTTGTTACAATAGTAACGAATGCATCGTTCGTATCAAGTGAAACAGTCAACGTAAGTGGAATTCACACTTTTTGTGAAACATTGTCAGAAGGAAGGCAGAACTACTTCCGACCAAGTTATACATTCTGATAAAGTTGAGTTTTGTTGAACTGTATCAGTTGGATTTGCTTGACATACAAAATGTGTGCATCAAAAAAGTGCATTTCGCACGCACCCAGTGCATTTTTAACCAAATAAGTGTTTGTATTTTGCACGTTATCAAATATCTCTCATTGAGTTGTGCTATATGCCAGCTGCTTTCGAGTGCGTTTGTTGATCAGATGGTATGAGTTTTCTAGGATATTCCTCCTCTCTGAAGGCCGTCTCCAACATTTATCCTATTCCTGGGATAAAATTGCTCTGATTTACTTTCGAATTGCTGGTTTAAATCCGCTCATCTGCGGAAACCGTGTGATTTCCTGATGGGTGGTTTCGTGTGCCAGAATTGTCATCGGATACAGTTACCGTTTTATCAACACTGGTCAAGATAGTGACCGAAATTTCGAACTACAATGCAGCATTGTCTGTTGAAAGAAAGTCATTTTAATGATAGGTGTCAGTCTCCGTCACACATCCGTGATGAGGATAATTGATGGACTATGCATGAGGACTAAATCTGTGATAGATGAAACGGATGACCTTCAGCGAAATCTGTCTGAAAGCGACTGGTGACAAATCCACCTTACCGATAAGATTCATCTATGCTATGAGAATCTCCATCTGAAACTATCACGATCACCAACTATTCACCAATGTTACATGCACTATGTGACTGAGCAATCCTGATCGTGGAATTATCACTTAGAGCCAAAAACACGGCTACTGTGTCTCCTCGCGAAGTGTTCATGATTTGGAGGCAGTCGTGGTAATTCGATCGTATCTAATTTCGCGTGTAGTGGTGTAGTGTTTTCCACGCTGACATCACAAACATATAGTCCAGAACTCAACTACAAGGATGTGAATTATATATGGACGAACCTCAGTAAAAACGGAACTCGGGCCTGGTGCTTCTTTTTGAGAAATGTTCGTGTTAAAAAATGACCATCTCTGACTGCACATTAAAAAAGATTTCGTTGACTTCAGTCCGACTGACTGATGTTGATCAGAAGATAATTGGTGAGACTTAGCAGTTATTGTCTCATTTCGACGTAATCGCGCAATGTGAAAGTTACTCATCGGTGACTGATAATTTGGTACTGCGCCAATGGAGTAGGGGCTACCACACGCTTACCTTGTGAATCGGGCTTCGGCCTCCGTTGCAGATGCAAATGCGCGGAACAAACTTAGCTTCAGACGAGCAAAGCGCAAGCCCAGTTTAGTTGTTTGAACAGGAGTAGGTCAACATTTGCCAGAGTTGTGAGATCTGTGCTCAACTGCGATTAGTATTCAAATTGTAACTATGGCAACCTCTAGCTATTCCTCAGAGAAGTGAAGTGAAAGTTGTGGCTTTTTAAGATGAAATTGAAAGCAAAAGAATTGTGTACTACAAGACATCAACAAACAAACCGACTCTGTAAAATTTCTGTTGAATTGTTCTGTTCTTCTCTTAGATCGTTTTAGCTTAATTCTTCAATGCAGCAAACAGACAGCTGGCAGTCGTGCCAGCCTGAATGGTTGGAAGCATACAAGGATATATGCTCTTTAGGATGATGGGCAAACAGAATTTCAGATCACAGTGGAAGATAAGTTTTTAGAAAACTGAACACCAAAATGAAATTGTCGATATCAAAGTAACTGGTAACGCTCAACAGGAACAGAATGGTGGTATGAAGAAAAATAGATATGTGGACGGAAACTGAATTTGACAGTTGACGATTGACTCGAATGTTCTGCACAGAACATTCGAGCTGGTATAAACTCAGTCGATCACATTAGGACAAACAGATGTGTTTTTGATGCGCACGTCAACCGTGACGTTCGGCAGACGAGCTGCTACTACTAATCTTCTCATACGTTAAACTCACTGAAAACTAATTCCATGTGTTTCTCTTTTGGTCTATTTTTACTCACATTTAAGAAACAGTAAACAGCCGAACCGAAGCAATGAAGCTAGGGCTTGATTTTGTAGTGGGCTGAAATTTTTGAGACAACTCACAATCATGAAGCCAACAATACAGCCATGGTACTCTCAGTTAACCTAATCACGTTTCAGTGCATTTGATGACCCAGATAACTCAGTACGCAACGCGGTTACCAATACTCATGATGTAGTGCTGGTCGGCCAAAATTCGGTCAAGCCTGTGTGTTTCATTTGGCTGTGACGCTTCGATAGCGATGTTTCACAGCGGTCTGACATGTTCTTCATCGTTCGCCTGTTTGTGGATGGACGGGAACGAATGTGTCAGGATTTCCTTTCTCATGGTTTCCGCAGCAGTATAGCATTTTTGACTAGGTGTAGATGTTCTCCAGGTACCAGTGCAAATACGTGTCTAATGAGATTGTCTCAGGATACAGACTTGACAAATATATGACTGAAAACGTCTGAATAGTGGGCGCTGAACGGCATACTAAACTAAGTCACAATACTTTAACATACCGTCAAACCGGTTACAGTTTTCCCCCAAAAGATTCAATTGAAATCGGTTAGTTCCCTTTGGAAGTTTGAGAATGGTGTATGCAAGCATTTTGTGCTGACTTATCAATAACAAATTTACAATAACAGAGATCGTTTTTGTGCTAAACGATTATGTGGATGGGGTGGATAATCAGTCTGTGAGTCAAGAACTAGGAGTGATCACGTGCGTACTACATTCCCATGGTTACCCCCAAAAAGACGTAGCTGACCGAAAGGTACACATAACCTTTGAAGGATGATTACAGTGTGCCTCAGACAACGCAGAGGATAGCGAATTCGGTTGAACAAAAAATTAAACGTAATCCACCTCTCTTTACTCACCTGAACCCATAAACTATTTATGCCTTCAATCAAAGTCAATTAACCTGTCAGTTGCATATCACAATGTGTCCACCAGTTTATCTATGTCTGCGGAGAAAGTTACATAGACAGAATCGGGGAACTCTTGATCTCCAGAGTGAGGGAACATTTTCTTAAATGAAAGTCCCTGTTACCGAAGAATAGAAATGTGGTTGAAAACAGACAACCAGCGTCCACAGACATTGGACACTTGCTGTCCATTGGTCACGTTATCAACCCAGCCTGTGCATTCAAAATCATATCACGTCATTTTATTCGGATGTTCTTGCAGTCTTCTAAGGCGGTCTCAATCAGTCGACTGAAGTGTTCGTGACCTTGACGCTGTCCTGGGCTTAGTGATATACCTTAACTACCGATTGATTATCTATTCCATCCTCCCAAGTGTATGATGGAGAATCGATTCACGTTATTGCGAATTTGCTACTGATAAGTCGATTTGCAATGTTCGCGCTTACCACTTTCCATTTCCTGACTGTTTCTTTCAACGATCCATTTGGTGAAAATTAATTTTGATTCACTGGACGTACCCTGTCTCCATTGTTTCTTGTGAACCAGGCGCCGCCGAATTGTTACGTGCTGTTCGGTTAGGAGAGCAGGCCTATGTGGAAACGGTAGCCGGACGATGTAGAACGCGACTGGATGAATTTGGCATGCCGCGACCTACGGACGAACTTCCACAGGCCTATTCAGTTTCACGTGGGCTCAGCTTGTTCATCGAGGGTCAGCGGTTACAGACAGGTGAGAGAGTATGTGTGGGTATTCACAATATATTTTTATGTTGAACCGATTTCAACAACAAGCAATCGAAAGGACATGAGCCACTGACCATTAAACTACCTGCCACATTTCAGAGTTCTGACGTTCATTCCGATGGCAATCTGGTTGTCTCTAAATAGCCCAACCAAAGAAGGACGAAACAGATTACAATAATCAGATTTGTGAATAAGAATTATGAAACAATACAGTCGCTTCATATTTCAGTCCAACCAGATGCGTTGTTGTGACCGGCGAAGAAAGTAAACGTTTGCACTAACATTAAGTAATTCTTGACGTTTTGTAAACAGTAGCTAGTTGCAGTCTAATTATCTATTTTAAGTGTCGTTTAGCTTCTCCACAACAAAAAATCTTTTTTATGGATACAGGTGGGCTGTTGCGGATTTAAAAAATATCCGGAAAGCACACCATTCACACAAGTTACCGAGCTCTCGGTTAGGTAGCGGAGCAGATGTGTCATTTTCTGTCACAATAAAGACTGTATGTGAATTTAACCATTTCATCCGGTCACCTCATATGATTGCCTTTGACTTGACTTTTTAGTTGAGACAAACAATGTAATGGTTACATTATGACAATAAGTAAACATCTGTACGTAGAATATCACTTTGAGATACTACTTAGGTATAGTATGTGGATTACGGATGTACAGGGAGACATTGAACAGGCTCGAGATTAATCGCCGACCACTCGATACTCACTAAGCCATGACTTACATTCGAGTTATTCAATGACGAAAGTTCGCGTGCGCTTTTCGGTACAATCTAATCTCGTTCCACTAAACTCTGTTCCGACTGCCCCCGAACTCGAGCAGTAAATGTTCTACAGGTTCAAACAACAGGGAACGTGGGTGCATTGTGTGTATAAAAGAGTGACTGTAACTGTTTCGGAATGATCATGATGATGACGATCTGCGTATCCAGTCATGCTCAAATACATCACATTGCTTTGTCCAGGTTGTTGGTAGAGTGTACGTATCATGTGTTCACAAAGACTGCCCACCTGCCTCTAAAATCAGGCCACAAGAACACGTGTAGTGGAGAAATCAGCATAGAACACCCTGTGAAACAATGTGAGTGGTAGTTATCCTGAGACAAATGGTGAATAAATGCAAATGAACATTATGTTACGAGGATAGTTCAGCGCAACTTGTTGGCGTATACTCTGGTAACTAATCATTAATGATACGGACTCAAGGATCTTGAGCTAACCTTACCTGAAAACTTTAAAACTCATAAGTCTTAAGTTTATCTTCATTCAGTATAAGAAGACCTCTCCGACTAATGGCCCACCAGAACGATCATTGGATTATCATGCTGTGTCTGTCACTGGTTCGAATCCAGCCGAAGCCCTGACTTTTCACAGCTGGGTCTCATCTAAAAATCATAATTCTGCCACACTACTCATTAGTAATAGAATCAACGTTTCTATCAGACAGTTCTGAAGAAGAACGTAGATTGCAGTCTGACTTAAACAGGTGATCATATAAGCAAGGATATATGTCAAAAATCTCTCTGTCGTGTGAAATGGATATCCTACCGTTGTCTTCTACTCAAATATGACGATCCCTAGCGTTCTGTATTTGGATGGTTTAGGGTCTTGTTTAATTAACAACGGTCTGTTTTCAACTCCCATAACTTATACATCGATAAAGCGAAACCGATCCCACGACAGTGTGAATCAACAAAGACTGAATCTACGTATTTTCTCGGCTACTCGTAACGTCAGATGTCTGAATAGCTTCATAATTTTGGTGGGCGTTTAACACAAGCAGACATATTTGACAATACTATAGGAAACTATGTGGAATATAACAAAAGTCAGATGACATTTCAGTACTAGCTAGAAGATGGTTTTAACCTACCGTTTGCAACAAAAGAAACTCGAGCACAACAACTGTGTCCGTCAAAACTGACCTGGTCACACAATTCACACGCAGACGTTGCTCTCCATAAAAAACAACAATAACTGGAAATAATTAGTCATCGTAAGAATACAACCAGAGCATCAACCACAAGAAGTGATTGAAAATAAAAGTTCATGCCTCATGGTGTTCACGTGAACTTTGACTGTCCTGTGCAACATAGTTTCTCTGGTAAACGTGCACATAGCAAGCAGAATGGTACTCTTTCTTGGTTTTAGTACACTATTATGTATCAGCCGATGAGTGGCCCAGAGAGAACGCTGCATTCAATCGCAGTCTGCCCCTCGTTTTTCTTGTATCTTACGTCAGCCTCAGTGAGGAATCGACAGTGAGGGTCATTTTCCATTAACCAAAGGCTCTCATGGTCGTACCGTTCACCTTACTTGGTTATACAGTTCTGAGGAAACTGGTTAACTAATAGGAAATATTGGTTTCTTTGCAGATGAGTGTCACCATCTTGTGTCACACTAGACTACTGTTTCAGCCTGACAATAAATCAACACATATCCATTAGATCCAAGTGTGAATCCGAACAAGCAAAAGAACCGAGATGCTTTTAAGAAGCACATTAGCTACAAATTCAAATCGGAAACTCAAAGAAAATTTCATCTCCTGGCTCCGCTATACAAACATTCACTGCGTCTTCAGCGTTCGCCAACTGAATCAAGGGGCAGACCATTAAGAAGAGGTTTCTCAAATTGTCAACACAGGAGTTCACTAGAATTGAAGCGGGTCACCCGACCTCATTGTTTTCCAGAACGATCATACCATACTGTTCAATCATCAAACACTTGGTCTCATGTTTGGTGTGTGTATTTGATAAGACTTCAAGGCTTGCGGTGAGCTTCAGTGTTGTCCCGTCAACTGGTCGAGAATACCAGCCGAAAACGTATGGTAACGTTAGGGCAATGCAAAAGCTCAGTTGTAACGGTCGAAAAACAAGTTGATCTCTTGTCACGTAAACCTTCTTCAAGAATCAGACCAAATTCACATGACGGTATTAAACGTTCTGTATCAGTCCTCTTGTTCTAGATGAAGTAGTCTAGCGAATATGAGGCCAAATTTCCCATCGGATTGTCCTAACAAATGTGTTCTTGTGGGGACAATATTTAAGTGATCATTACAGAGGGTTACATAAAACTTGATAATCGAGTAGGACCGATCAGTCCTGTGGGATTACTAGAAAACAGTCAACCCATTGAGTGTAGCTTTGTGTCAGTTGTTTGTAAATTGTGTCTCTAAATTACCTTTCCGACACTGCATTCAAACCATTGAGTTTTATGAACTGAATAAATCCCAAGCTTTACTGGGTAGTGTTTTCGAAATGTGTATCCTGTGGCAATAAGTCGTTCAGTAACGCACAACCTTTATCACCCAACTCAACGCTTTCCCACGCCACGGGCGCACTGACGTTTACTGGCCGGAATTCCAGTCCACAATGCAGCAGTGGTTTCCCCAGATGTATGTGGCTGACTTTTTCTGTCGTGGGTTTTTGCCTGCCATTCATCACCCGTCGGTCCTATTTTGTTGCGCAATGACTCTTCCGGTCGCCCGTGTTGTTCACAATGCACTCGCTTTGATTTTTTAGACGTATGTTATCATCACGTTTAAGTAATTTACTGGGTGTCGGAATACTCATGTCTCCGATTTGGTCATTCATCACGCTAGCTCCCCCTTTAAGGAACTTGCCGCGATTGTGTCAGTATGACAGGTGTACACCATTAACTTATTGTGGACTTTGGCCACATTTTACTGCCGCGCTGAAATATTCCACCGAGCAGTTGAATAATCACGCCCTCGATCTAGTCATCCATCGCAATCAGACTTGAGTTTCGTTTTCGTTTCTTTTTATTTCCCAAGAGGTCCTTCTGAAAGTCCACTTAAGCATGAAACCTTGAATCAGATGTGAATATTGTGTGACTTTTATCGATCAAAGTCACTGATTACTCATTTTCGTTAGATTCGTTGCTTGGTACGTTTATTGAATACTACGATTTCGGTTTATCTAAACAGTTTGGACCGCGAATTAGTCGACTAAGAACAGTAGGATAGTCATTACGCCTTATTTGTGAGCTGTCAGGACGCTAGTGTTTTACTCAAGGGTAAAGGTGGCTGAACACCCAGTTCTACCTACCTTGTTAAAAATGGTGCAACCTGCAGCACAGCTAACGCACAAGAAAGTGGACCAGAGTTCGAGTCTAAGTTGTGGTAAGGAAACAAGTTACTGACAGCCTTTTCCGGGAACAATGCTCAAGTTTTATGTTTTATTTCAAGGATGGCTAGTCTGAGGATTTACCGGAATATATAAATTTGAGTCAAATATGAGTGACGTTCAGCTAATCTCATCCAAACGCGTCGACTGTTCAACAGTAGTCAGGAACATTGCACACTGGGATGACTGAGACGTGTGATCTCGACTTGAATGAATAGTTCTGATGGCTGGGTGACGGAATAGTCTCTACGCCTTTTTTTAAAAATGACCATGCAACCTGAACCTTAATAGAAGAAGCATCAGTGCAACTTCCTCAAAAGTCTACTACGTGACTGGTTCAATAACACCCTAGGGAGTCTTTAGATCAGCTTAAACTAATCGTCCTGGTAGATTGAAAGGTCGGATTCGGTCAAACGTGTAGCGAATGCAGATGAACGAATCTTCATCAGGCATCGAGTCACTCACTTGAGACGATGTTCCCACACGCATTCAGCTAAGTGGACCACATAACTCGGCGGTTGTTTGAACGCATCCAAAACACCACTCAATATGGCTTGCTGAAGGTTCGGTACTGACCTGTTCATCTACGGCCTCTACATGTCTAGTTGAATCAGACCATATAATCAATCCGGGCCGATTCGTTAAGACAGATTCATGTAATCTATGCGGTGCAGTCGAAACAGATCAAAGGACATTTAATGAAGGGTTTAGTGATTGTGTCCGGTCATCGCTATCTGGACAAAACAGCTCACGATGACGTGAAGTTAACACTGATATCACTGACACTGTCATGGCTGTCCACGATTGGGAAGATACCTTTTAAGTTCTTTTGAAGATCGTTATTTGGCATGAAAATATGGTAAACGACCAAATGTCACAAGTTTTGATTTCACATTGTCCTCTTGGGGTGTGTCACTTGTCTGACATTCACCTATAGAAGTCATGTATATTCTCACTTGTTTCCAGATTTGCCCTTGACGGAATTTTCAGTGCTGTTTACCGCCAGAATTGATCCAGGTTATCGCGGAGAAGTGTTCACACTTTATGACAAGCATGGTATGGTACAACTCAGTCTATCGATCGGAAGCAGGCTATCAGTTCAGTATCCGAGCCCAGGAACTGGTACGATAAGGAACGCTCATCCTCGGTTATCAACGGTGTCCTTGGATAAGAGCTTGTCTACCGAGACGGTTACATTTAACACCCGAATTGATGACGGTCTGTAAGTTTTCTCTTCTTTGGTTGGGTGGGTACATCCGACAGATGTTGACTGATTTTGCATTTCTGTAGCATAAAGTGTAAGTCGGTCGCATCAAAAAACGTGCGATAACTCATCAGATTCAGAGACAGCTGCAAAATTAATGATAATCTGGCTTCTTATCGACTTGTCCAGAAAAACTAGATGGATTGCAAAATGATCGTAGTCGAACGGTCGGAAAAAACCAGTTATCACTGGAATGTGACTCACGAAGAATTCAGGTGAAACTAACGTTGCGGTTAGACCGTAGGATAGAATCGAGCTGAAACTCAGCAGACAGTGAACATGAACCAGCTAGCAACGACAGAGGAAGGTTGAGTGTAGTTATCTACCTCTGGAATGATAACTGACTGACAACTAGGATGCCTAAAGATAAGACACGGTGTCCCTGATGCGTGCAACATGTCCATGTGTGAACAGAACAAAAATGGGGTAGCTGAGGTATTGGGATCAGGTGTCAGGTTGGTGCGATGTGGGAACGAATTTTTGCAGTTCACGGATCAAAAACTGTACAGTATGTACTGTGTTTATGGAACCTATGCGGGTGCTAATGATGTTATGTATGACTGAACGTTTAGATACTGTTTGTTCAATGTAGATCATAGTCCGGTCGCAAATACATTGTATGTAAAAGGCACTTTTTCTATGCGTGCGGTTAATAACCGCACACCTCCTGGTTTACACTGGTTACGTAATGTGTGAATGGAATCACAACTGGTGCAACGCAAGCCACTTGTGATGTTTGTTAAGCAGAGGTATCCTTTGTTTTTGGTCACTGTGACAACCAACCTTGTGTGATTGATTCATCTGAAAGGAGGACGGACAGTTTGCCCCGTTGGCAAGTAGCATGCTTAATTAAGAGATAAACTTGTCATTGATTCATAGGAATAGCTTATGAAATGTCTCAATTCCAAAGAAACGAAACTTTGGGGAATAAAAGCACATGTGACAAAACGGTCTTTCGAGCAATTGGCTTGTATGTGACGACAACAACAGTCAGGTTGATCCACAATAAATTTGTTCTTCAAATGCATTTGTGGTTATTAATGGCTCGATAAAATGTCGCAGTATAAATTTCATTATAAGACGCAATAACTGGTGTCTGTGAAACGGTCGTGCTAGTTAAGCGTCTTAAAACACACTGAAATTTGTCTTTTGAAATATTCACATAACCACGGGGTTACGGAATTCATGTGGAGCTTGAGTCTCGAGATTTCAGATCACATTACTTCTAAGTGTATGCTCTCCAATCTTCTGGCTCTGACCTAGATAGTCATTGCTTGAATCACTTAGCATATGACAGTAAAGATGTCACGTGTGTTCATGTTCTCTGAATGCCAAATCAGAACACCACTCCACTAAGCAAACACTTTGTGAGCATCATGTAATGATGACATTCACTGGAACTCAACAACAGGCTAATGGTAAACGTAGACGTACTTCAATCCGTGTCTAAGTTTTATCGTCTATGAACACTGTAGGCCAATACTAAAAACTTGTCGCTTCTCGTCATTGCGTTCGTGAACAGCACAGATGCTTCTAATCTTCAAGTGAACTCGACAGATCGAGATGCCGGTAGGTGAATTTAAATCAGTAATTGTCGCTTCCTCCGTTCTATGGTTATCAACCGATTTGGAGTAATGATTTCATTCCTCCCTAAAACTGTCATGACAGCCGAGTAATAAAAACGGCAATATTGTTTATTAGGAGAAACGTGTAGCGAACAAGCTTGTTTTCCGTGATTCATCATCAGGCTAATTACAACACATTTATATGAATTAATCATCTGTGAGAAAAGGTACAGTAAGAGATCGAACGGTTCACTGTCTATTGGCATGGCTGGCAGTGGCAGGGTGTGGAGTGTTCATTCGAAAATATACTAAGATGTATTTGATTTTTATGCAAGGAATCGAATTACTTGACGCCTACATCCAACACCGTGCTTCTGTGAGTGAGCTGAATAATTGGAAATCAAAGCGGACAATGCAATTTACTTAGTAAATCAGCTAAACTCTACTCAGTGCTGAACACACTCCCAGCACCAGCAATTAACTGATAGTTGGTGTCATGCCACTATATACGGAATTGCAATGAAATTACAATAGTCAGTTATAACCAGTGTCCATGAAAGAAGGTCATTGTTTTTGTTTGTTAATTTACTCAACGATAAAGGAGCCAGCTTTGCGCAGACAAAGAGCGTCCTAGATGTGTAATACACAGAGTGCAAACAAACAAATCCTACAGAGAATGAGTCGATGTATGCTGAACAGCACTCACATGTGGTCGCAGTTAACTCATTCAGGCAGGTCTTTCAACCGCCTCTTTCAAAAAGCTCCACATTTCTTTTCACACGATCTCCCAATGAACCCCAGTAATCTACGACAATACTTGGCGGGTTGAATAAGATACGTAAATAAGTGGTGTCGAAGGTACTGTTATTGATTAGTACAAACAGAAAAGTAACTTTGGCTCCGGTTCAGGTGGTCGACTAACAAGTTTTAATAATCATCTGCGAATGTGCATGATTGTTCAGATGTGACACTTAGGTGGTGCCTAGGTCAGGCCAGTAGCGTAATGGTCAGTATGGCTGTCATATGAGAACGTCGGCTGCAGTTCATTTCTCAGTCGCCCTAGTGATCAGCTCTAACAGCAGGAAACTCGTGACTAGCCCTATTGTTAAAAGAAGCTCCTGAAAAGCATGTTGAATTGGAAAATTATACAAAAAACCATATATGATATTCTTATCTTTTCCAAAAAATAATCGACTAAAAAGTATGGTTGTTTATTAAACTGATTTGGAGGTATATTCTTATCAGCAGTAGATGTGTGTGAAATGTGTGGATTGCAAACTTGAACCCACGTTCAACCCAGCGTTTGTGTTCAAATTTTTAGGTGATATCAGCGTGTAACCCGCACTTAGTCCAGTAAGCCAGGCGATGGAAAACACGGAGTTAGATATAAAACGAAAACGTTGACCCAGCCCCTCAACATCTGTGAAATGGTTTTAATAGTACCACGAAACTTGGAACTACCGTTAAGAACAGATGTTTAAGTTTATACATCATTAATTGCCCTCAGATCTTTCGGCGTTTAATTGTGATGTGTGTGTCAACGTGTTAGACCAACATTGGCACGCTAAATCAAAACGTCCTTCATTCATACTCCTCCACGTCTTATTCCTTCGGGGTTACGCTAAATCCGGCGTGTGAATCAGATCACAAGTGATACAGCACAAGCCACAGACGGGTGTTCGTTGTTTCAGGTCACTATGGCAAGCTAATCCTGGAATGGATACTTTGAAGCATATCTATCCGTTTGTTTGCAACGGCCGCCTAATGAAGTCGCTCATTGGGAAGAGGATTATTTGTCACCGAATGATGTTATATGATTGTATACGCAGGGCCCACGGAAACTATGCATCTCATATTGCATTCTCAACTTCAGCAGCTTTCCCAGCAGTCCAGAAAATGTTTTCCACCCGTTCATGAGGAAGGACAGGAAACATGGGCGTTCAGTGACTTCCACTTCGTGCGCAACGGTAAACAGCACTTCAAAGCATATCTGCTTTAGTGGCGTTACACATTTTTACTAAATTTCGAATCAAGTATTTTCTTCCAGTTCCCCACAAATCAACTTGATTTCTGTGGTTCCGCAGCTGGCATCGATTTGCAATCAGCCTTGAACAATCAGTCGCAAGGTTGTTGATTGATTGCCGTCAACGCGAGTCGATCGCTTATAATAAAACTTCCATTCAGCTGGATAAACGTGGGCGGTTACAACTCCTGAAGGATGGATTTCGAGTAAGTTTTATCGGAAAGCGGCGATGTTTTGAAAGATCTTGTGCATAAACCATCATTTTCAGCTACCTCTGGTCTGCAAAACTTTTAGTGTAATCGTGAAAATTCATTAAAGTACTACCTCGAACTCACGATTCTCGAGAATGACAGTAAAAACTGTGTAGCTGTATCAGACACTGTTTTGTTTCTCTTCACAAGGCAATGTTTCACAGAAACCTCTCACATTCGATGTAACACTAAACGGCACGCACATTCAAAATTGGGCATATAGAACAGAATTAGCGAATCACAAATAGTAGTACGCGTTAGCCAATCACGAACTTTGATGCAGTCCGATAACGTATCAGGAAAAACTGTTTGCTCAGTGTAAATCTCTAGTTCATACAAGGCACAACAACTCTTTCTGAATCGAGTATTGTCCAAGTAATCAACCAGTCACTACAAGTGTTTTAAAGAAGTTTATACTTTTTGCAATTAGGCCGCTCGATTAAAGAAGACAATAGATTGATGTTGCACGACTCATGTCTGGACAAATCTCGCTGCATCTCTACTAGTAAACAGAACAAACTATTTACACCTCAATATGAGAAAACAAACGAGATGTCAGAGAAGGCCAAATGTCAGATTTCGTAATTAATTTCACTATCCTGGTAATTACAATCCTATAAACAGTTATTTCTGAACATACAGATTGGGTTTGAACCTTCAGATGCGCTATGCTGAAGCTGTTACCATCTGAGGGTTCCCGAGTGATGGTTTCAGTGGCACCGTGCTACATTATACTGCATTGGCTATAGACATCTGAACTAGATTATGTCCACTCTTTATGGAAGACCTTTTCCTTGGAAGCCATCCCCAGACAGACTGCATATCTTATTACCGCTGGTCTTCACATTTTTTAGAAATTCTTTTGTACTTCAGTTCTTTTCACTTGACGCTAACCGTTAACTATGCACTTTGTCGGCTTCCCTAATCCTTCTCAATTTCTCGTATTGCCATGATGCTTGTTGTGTAATATCAGTCGGATAGACAGTACTTCAAAAGAATTTCACTCCAAATGACTCAATCTGTATCCGATAACCTCTTTTCTGTTATCCGAATCACGAGTGTAATACAGTGTACTAAAGATCTTTAGTTCACTGAAAAACAAACGTAGCCATTCATGCAAACTGAAGCATGCTTCAGCCGAACGACCGTTAGGCAAAAATCGCTTGAAATGGGAGTGAATCAGACACAATCCTGATCTGATACGAATTAGTATATGGAGATAGGTACGTTTTGTCGCGTAAACAGGTTGTAAAACCCATGGTCGTCATGTCCTACCTGAAACGTAACGTGATGATCGTAATGCACGGCAGCTTTTGTCTCGATTTCGCTTTTCAAACACGCGGCCACTCTCACCGGCGTTATTCATTTCTCTCTCTCTCTGTCGTCAGACAGCCATTCCCGCGACAGTTTTGTTTCACAGTGGCGTACAACTTTGGATTCATCGTGTAGCATAGGCACACGTTTCCTCGACCTAACAATTTAACATCGCACCGACCAAAACTAACGTTTGCATTGCTTCAAGGTCAACCTCTTGCGATTGTGGCTACTACCACCTGGATAGGCAATCGTTTCAACAGTCGTCTACAGGCACACACTAAAACGGTTGGCGAACCAAGGACTGGCCGTAGTATCGAGCTTGCCTATCAGAGCACGCGACTGCCAGCAAGGTACTGGTTTTAATCTATTTATGACATTTCAGATGTTGAGCTTGAAAGAGGGGGTTATTAACGAAGAATTATCACCGATGGTAATGACTGCTAATAACAGTCACCCTCAGTAAAAAGGATACGCCATAATTAGACCATGTGAAAGGAACACATTTCAAACTTGACGATGTAGATCATATCTCATCTATTTTTGATAACAGACTACTCGGTAAATGTTGGCTCACTCTGACAGTCTATCTAGGGACTCCAAAAAATTGGGGATTGAAGCTGTTGTATCGCTTATCGTCAATATCTGCGGTGTCATTACTCACCGACGTCCGCCATTCTACTATGACTACTAGCTTTGATTTCACCTCTCGAAGAGTGCAGATAGTCAGTCATCCTAACTTCTGATCAGTGTGGCATTCGTCTAAGGGCGACTGGCGGAAAGATGGCACAGCCTGCCCACATTTCGAGCTCCACATTCGAGTATCACTTATGTCTCACGTAGGATATACTGTTTACTTCCGTTTTGAATTACCGTGCTGAAAATGTTGAGTTATGATCAAAGGTTACGTCATAAATGGTGGGAAGAATACACTTCTGTACAAATGGCCGCCTGGATGGAGATAACCGAGGAAAGCTGACCTTTTTGTGTGTTCCAACCAAAAATACAATTACAATACCACCATAACCGTTCGTACGTGTAACACGGTACTGATCGTGTTTTTGTGTTTTCTCCCCAGAGGGCAATACAAGATTTATTTATCGCACCAACCGGCGAGGCTGCAAATAAGCAATGTGATATTTACACAACAGACTGCGAGGATGACCAAATGATGGGGGATGAAGTAAGTGTTTGCCCCTTTGGGTATTTTCGGACATGTCGTTTTCTGAGTGTGACAGTTTGACATTTAGGGCTCGCACTGTACCCCACCTCCCATAGTCTCTGTGTGGTGCACTTGAATATACGAAGTTGGACATAGGCGATCGATGAGGAATGTGGTTCATAAACGTATAAACTTTCCAGCGTGTTTGTAATGATCAGGTTGAAAATTAGCCTCAAGAGGCAAGGTCGATCGTCTAGACGAGTTAGTGAAAATTGTCCCTGGAAGTCTGTTTCACCGCTGTTATCGACAGTTGGTGAGATCATTTTTCGTTCGCGTGTTCGTCACGGAATCCATATAAACATAATGATTGTAGATATCGCCACTGATCAACACTACTCTATTTATGCTGAGTAGTATCGTCCGGTGAACCGTTAATTTGAGGTGTGAAGTCAACTACCCGTTCAACTGGGAAGAGAAACGTCAACACCACTCAATAAAAGAAGGGGTAATGAAGGATAAGCATTAGACATCTGTAGGTCTTTTGAATTGCCGACCTATCCGGAACGCTCATCATAGACCTGCAACAAACGCTAGCAAACACCACAGTGGTTAACACTCAGATATCCTCTGTCTAGACAATCAACCTCTTGTTTAGGCTTCTTTTTTGCCGTTTTTACACTTGTGATTGAATAGGAACCACTGTATACCAAAATTATCCAGCCCGGGCCTAGAATTCCTCAGAGGAGTGATTCAACGGTTATAAGGTTGTTAAATCGATTTCTCTTTCTCCACTGACGGATTGGTCCATTGCAATCTTTCTGTCTGATTTTCTTGAATCTGATCCACCTCAATTTTGGACTGTAAGTTCACCTGTAGATTTCGTTAACCGGATGAACTAGATGCAGTAAACATATGGTCATTTGTTACCGCTTGCGGTACGAACTAAGTACCCTCATTGACCGTTTACTGTATGTCATAGTCTGCTACATCCTATCAGAGCGAACCTTCATCAATCATTAATCGAAACTAAGCTAGTGGTGATGGGTAAAATGAGCAATACAAATCGGTGAGTTGTGACTGTAGGGAAAAACTCGTGCGGTGTTCTTCTTCACAGATTTCAAGTGTGCTACCGTGGTTTCTTCCACCAAACGAGACAACATTGCTAACCTCACATGCCGTTGAGTTCATTTAAAGCAAGTTTGTGATTCAAATGTATGGTATATTGTTGTCTACACGGCTGGACATGGTAATTTGTAGCAATCACTCGGCATAGGCTGGACATGTATGCAAAGTGCACTGCCCTCGTACTTTCAACAGCTGGCTATTTACCCAGCCAGAATAAACAAAACATGTTTTTGTCATTGTTGTCTGTTTCTTCGTACCATTCTGTTATGTATACTTTGACCAGTGCCGCTTGTTCATTTATACATCACTTTTTACTCGGTCGTACATTTGGTCTTCACTAGCACCACCGGCAAGTAGTGAGTGGGTAACTGAGTCCAAATGTGAAATTTCTGGGTTTCCGGTTTGGCTTTGTAGTTTAGCTGGCACAGCACTTGCCCCGTTTGAGCATGCTGTTTCTGTTGCTGATTCGACTCCATCCAAAGTCCGGATCTTTCGCAATCAGACCTCCTCTTTATTAGTGCGTCCAACAAGTGACGAAAAGTGAAATTATCCGAACTGGGAGATCATGACTTCGATTCAGGAATGTGGGCGGCATATCATGTTTGTAGATTTCCTAGAGAGAGCAATTCAGTAGTGGCCTGTGAGTTCTCCTGATTCAAATTAAATTAAATTAAATTAATTAACCGGAAGGACTATTTTGGATGAGACCCAACTTTGAAAAGTCAGGGTTTCGGCTGGATTCGAGCGAGCGACAGACAAAGCATGCATCAACGCGGCAAGCGCTCTACCAGCTGAGCTACGAGCTAAAGTCTCCAACACTGCCTGATTTGTGATTCCAGTGTGAAACATTATGAGATTAATCGGAAAAACATATTGGAAAATGGTTGGTGAGAAAGCAATGCTGGTAAATCTTTTTCAGTCTCAAAAGGATCTGTTTGCAACTCGACCAAAAGAACCAGAAGATTCCGATTCGAATAGTCAATAGAGTGATTTCACCTTCAACTTACGCTCCTGTCAGGGCTTGTCCAAAAAACAGAGAGAAATGAACTGCGGCCACATTGTTATGAGGCGACCGTGTTAAGCAGTGACAATAACTAGTCTTATTACTGATGAGTAATAGGGGATTTCGGTTTTTCATATAAACTGAACATCACTCACAAGTGATCAGAGTTGTCGCATTCCCATAGACTTCGCAGTCGGCCCATTTCGAAAATGAACACTAGACTCCAGCTTTGCTGTCAGTAGATTACGTCATTAGTGCATATCGTAGCCACTGTCGGGTCTAGGACGCGGGGCACGCTTTCACGATGCAACCGTGTTGACCACTCTGTTACCTAAATTGTGGGTGATGTTCACTTTATATGAAAGCCCAAATCCCCCACTGTTCATCAGTAATCAAAATGTCGCTCTACAAGTTAGTGATTTCTGTGTGAGAGTAGTCCTAGTCTCATGGAGTCAACAGGACAGTTACCGTGTATCCTCTCCAAGTGACTGGAAAGTCTGAGCACTACTCACAAGTGAAGTTGACTGTGTTCACCTATGATGATGCGGACATGCTTAATGTGAGATCATTGGCGTAGTGGTCAACACGGTTGCATCACGAAAGCGTGCCCGGCGTTCTAGACCCGACCGTGGCTACGATTTGTACTGGTGACAAGATCTAACAAGGATGAAAGTGGAGTGTACTACTTTTCGAATAGGGCTGATTAGAAAGTCTATTGGAATGCGACAACTGCGATCAGTTGGTCTCATTTTATGGAAGACCAAATTTTCGAACCTGCAAACTTAACCGCTTTGGCTTGTGGGTAACAAACCGGCTGCCCGGTCGTATTGAGAAGAGACAAGGTGGGTGGTCAGTTAAGTTCTTTCGGAAGTAGCCTACCGAAGGTTCATTGAGAATGTGTAACATGCAGTCAACTATTTGTTTTGTTCAGTTTGTATCAACCAATCAGCGACAACTGAGTTCTTGATGTTAACACTCTTTTCCAATCATTTCAAGCCCATACTTGAGCACGTTTGGGACAGTGCATTCTTACCAACTTCCGTTTTGTTGTCTTCAGTACACATAATCAGTAAACTAAACAAGAGAGAAGTTCTTGAAGATTGTGATATACCTATCATCGAATTATCTGAAAGAATGCTTGACACTCTGAATTCCTAATCCTTCTTCAGTCAAGCTATCGTTGTCATGAAGATGTTCTAAAGAAACCGAACTGTATACATGGTCATCATCCTGTGTCAATGAGAAGACTGTGATTACAGATGTATGGTGTTTATCTTGCAAAATTTGAGTGTCCAGTGGAGAATCGATAAATTCATCGGTTGTCCACTTAGCTATCAAAAATGTGTTTACCTTGGATTTGAAATATACACATTAATGGTCACTCATTGCATTTATGTGTATAATCTACAGATTCATCTTTCTATTTTCCGTACATTTACAGGCAGCCCAGGAACTAGATCCGCTTCAGGTAGGTTCGATGTTTTACACCAACCACAGATATGATAACAAGGTTTTCATGAGAAGGACAGCTACATTGGTACCGCAGTTGTGTTTGTGAACCAGTTTTGTTCAACAGAACCTATCCGTCGGTTAATGAGATTAATCTGTTAGACACACTGTCAGTTACGTCAAGAATATTTGGTCGGCATGAATTATAATGTTTTACGAGGACACAAGGCGGAAGAGGTGGTTTTCTATCGATTTTACGTTTAGCTTCTCTAATGTCAAATAAATCGGAAGAAGAATTTAAAACAATAGGCTGACATTACGATTCAGTCTGTTGTCTTCCTTACTCACATTTTTGGCGGGAAAAGCGTGTTTCAAAAGTTTATGGCTTTAAGTTCTGTTTAATCAAAACACAGAGAATATATATCGCGAGACGTGAGCATTTCGATTTACTCTCGGCAGTAGCCGGCGTAGAATCAACAAACTTCATGTAAACCGGACATAGCAACACCAAGTGAAAGAACCAAAGAACTAGTTTAGACCTGTCGCGCGCTAATTGTGTAACTACTTCAATAGGAAGAAGATGGATTGCGTCAGCGCCTTCTATGTACACAAAACCGACCGGTTTTGTCCGATAAACATTACCTCCCTAATCGTCAACAGTCTTGGGCTGCGATCACGTAACAATAACTGGAATGATTTGAACAAACCAACTAAGAGGTAAATTGGTAAGATGTGTTTGGCAATCTATAAAGATGAGCTCCTCGAGCTGGTTACAGTTAACAGGTCGTTCTTTGACATATTTGTTCCGCCTATGCAGACGTCATTGCAACTTCAATAGAATTGGTGTATTATGTGAAGTGGATTGGTCTGCTAAGTGTGTTTCAATGTTATGGGCATCCAACCCCTTAATCGTCAACTGTTAGGTTAATTCGTTCATTCGTTGTTATTATGTGCAGTTTGTGTGAAATTTACTGGTTGTATGTTAGCGACTGGTGAGAGTAAGTTGAGGTATTCACGTCTCACGACATGTCTTCTATCAGTCTTGACTAAATAGAGCTTAAAGCGGTTGACCGTATGCTTTGGTTCACAAAAGTCGAATATTTTATACTACACTCCAAATTTACCGTGATAACACACTTTACCAATCCGTTGCAAACATCACTAAAGTGCATTTTTTTCAAGATTAAAAGCATCTGAGAATTTATAGACTCTGAATCAGCCAACCTTGTTTGCTTGGTCATAGTCGTTGATGTTGTGTTTTAATTAATGGCATCAGATCTGGACTATGTAAGCCTCACATAAACGGCCTGATTACTTGAATGAGTCATTGTATCGGATTGTTCCGCGCATTATCAACGTAGCTCCGGTTAACCATTAAGTCTTACCGTTTAACCTCAGCTTTATAGATTCAGAGATTCATAGTGAGAACAAATGCATGAGCACACAGCATGCTAACATAATGGAGAAACATGGCGGTAGAACCGATGAATACACAGACAGATAACACCAAGACGTAATTAGGCGCACAGACGGACACATGCATCTGGTGACCTGTGGAAGTGCGAGTTGGTCGCGAGAACTGTCTGTGGTTAATCCTTGTGTAACGTGCGGATAAAGTTTGAACATTTTGATCCAGTCAGCCGTGACCACAGACTTAAGTGTTGCATTTTGGATTGGTTGACCGTAACTGGGACGTTCTGTTCATTTTGTAGCTTGTCCATTTGAAACTCCAGTTAGCGAGAAAAGGTCTACCAGTCGGTGATAAGGTGTGTGTGTGTGCAGTGTTCGGTCAACTAAACCATAACTTTTGAGGAACTCTCTTCCGCACAGTTTACTCAGTCGTTTTCTCAGTGACCTATGTCTCGTATACATTTTAAGGCTGTGTTCACAGGAACGGTTTGAATCGATTGGTGTATACCTGTATCACTATGACCTGAATACAATGGGGCAAAAGTTTCCGATCAGGATAGGATAATCGGGGGTGTCGGACTGGTTTTTGGCGATGAGCTTTAATTTTTTGTGTGTAATCAAATATTTTTTTATGTTTCAGGGTCCTACAGGGAATATGGGTGACATGGGACCACCAGGTGACAAAGGTGAACCGGTAAGTGAACAGACGAACACGACTGATTCGTATTTGTGAACAATTTGTAGACTGTCGAAGAACGACAGTCGCACAGCTCATTGCTAAGTTTGAATTATTATGATACATTTTGCTTTGTGTTGAAGTTTTAACCGATTCTGTCAAGGCACATGGAAGGTGGTGTACGATGTGTTAGTTATGACAAAACCGGCAAGTTTTGAACTCACTTTTAACCTAGTTCTATTGAACCAGTAAGGATAAAACCAGTTTTTTGATCCCTAGAAGATTTACAGTCTATCTCCACGTCTTCCAGAGGGTAGCTGATACAAACCAGTCAACCACAAGCTAGTTGGGTTGACACCTGTTGTCTGAAAGATGGTCGAAAATACAATCGACTACCCGTTGAGGGATTTTCACGCTTAGCCAACCTGCTGGAAGCTAAGTAGCAAGTTAGTCCGTAGATATGGCGAAGATTGGATAGTATCACTAGGGAGAGAGAACTGTAAAATGACCCTGACAGACTACATCGCGTTCTCACACTGCGCCCGCCTCTATTCAGCTCCCCCGAGTACAAAGTGATGCACATTGGTCAGTATTCTATTCCTGAGTAGATGGTGGGGGGCGGAAAGCTAGCTACCGCTAGCTGCCGAACAGAACTCCAGAAACGATCATATCACAATGTTCCATTCTGTCCCTTGATTGCCCCCTCATGCTTCCCGGGATACTCACAGGGTGATTTGTGATCTTCCAGTTAGAGAGATTTTCCTTGATATTCAGCTCACCGGTATACCTTCGTATACGGTTAACTAATCAAACTTGCTGACTATCCCTTATGAAATACGCGTAATTGAGTGAGTATAGTGTAGGGTCACACTGTGTTTTGACATTTTTTCACACACAATGATTGCCTAACCTAATTTAGTTCTTCATGTACTGCACGCCTGTCAAAGGCGTTCATAGTCCTCCCAACAGATGTTACGTTAGACATCACCTCCTCGGTTGAACACTCTTAGGCTAAGTCCAACTCACTATCTCTTCAAAATCAACTGCTGAGACCACAACACTAAAAAGTCACCTGAAACATAAACAACGTTCATTTGGTGTTAGAGTACGACCTACCTGGAACACCCTGTTGCGACATCAGTGGATGACTTCGTGAACGAACTCATTGGATATCTTCATTAAGCCATCCCGGTTACCAGCTTTAAAATCATATGCGACTGTTACTGTTAGTGCGAACAAGTTATCAACTGTTGAAGTACCTTAGTTTCGTGTACGGTTGGCATTTCCGAATCCCATATCCAGTTTTCCTCTATCGTGCTCCTGTGATTCCAACTATTTCCGATACTTGAAACAATTGGTTCCCTTGAGCAGCTTGAACAAAGCAGTTAGAACACGAAAACTGGTAGATGCAAGCATTTCGTACTGACTCATCAGTACCAATTTTACAATAACCTAGATGGGTTTTTTGTACCAAACAACTAGAAAAGTGGATAATCAGTAAGCGGGTTAGGATAAGCCATTAGGCTCAGGGAAGGGTCAAGTTCACGAACAGTTGTTTCTCAACACACAGAGCTGGTCTGAGTCGATTGATTGTAATTGCTTCATCAAAACGCATGAATCTCGGGTTGGAGTGACGTAACAGGATTCTGAATGCACAAGATGGATCGATAGCGTAACCGGTGGTCAGGACGTGTCTGCCGACTGAGGAAACTGGCTTTTTACGTGTTTCAGCAATGTTGTTATTCTCCGGTAACACGGACTTCTGTACCCATTTAGGTAAATGTTCCTTCATTCTGGAGCTCAAGCATCTCTCGGTTCTGCCTATGTAACTTTCTCCGCAGTTACATACAAATTGGTAAACACAATGTGAAGTGGCACCGATAGGCTGATCTCCCTTGATTGAAGGCACTGGTAACTTCTGAGTCCGAACGATTACCTGGAGTTCAGCTGCATTGAACGTTCGCATATTGAATTTCTCGATCGCTGTGTTGTTTGATGTGTGCTGTAATCACCCTTAAAAGACAGCTCTATGTTGACCCTTTTTTGCTCTACAGCGATCACCTCTTCGGGTGGAAATTTTTGTCTAGTGTGCCTATCAATGAATCTTGTAGGGGTAACCGTTTGATTGTAGGACAGACCTAATCAGATCTGGTTCTTCCGCAAGGCTGTTGTGCATACACATTCGATTTGCTCTTGCGAACAGGGTATTCACTAGTGTTCTCTTGTATTGGACCGGTGTGAAGGTGTTGAAGTTTAGGTATCGACCTGACTACGCGGGTTTCCTATAAACAGTTCTTCTAACCCAGCCATCCTCCCGAAGACTTATTAGGATATCTAGAAATGGCAAGCAGCCATTGACCTCAAATTCACAAGTAACTTTCAGATAAGAATGACAACTATTTGAACTTTGCACCAGGTTATCTATCATCTGTTTAGATCGACTGAAAATTAATGTGTCATCGACACAACGCTTGTAATATGGCAAGTTTTCTATCTCCGTAGCCAGCTTTTTTCCCGACACGATAATGTTTTTTCCCTATTCGTCGACTCTCTACTCTTTTGCTATCGTTGAACACAGTCGAGTAAACCGCGAACCTTCCTTAATAGGTTAGATCCCAAAAGTGGGAGTGAATAAAATAACATAAAGTTGTTCTTTTGTTCTGAGCATCTATGTGTTCACAGTCACCTAACAACAAACATTCATTTTTGAGAATCCAATTCATAGTTTTACAAAATGGGTGAAAGCTGGTTACTGTATTACCAAACTGGTCCCTCTTTTCTAATACTAGTTTGAATTCAAATTAGTGATTCCTTTGAAAGCACGTGGTTCACCTCAGATTACCAGGTTACTCTGAGGTTTTAAGGTAGAATCGTGTTATAGTTCCTTGATGTTTGTTCTCTAATCTACATTTCGGCTTTTGACTGAAAAGAGTCGAGCTACATGCTGAACCACATAGCCTGTTTACCAACTGTCATACGAACACTACCCAGTTGAAAAGGGAAAAAATGTTGTTATTTAAGCTCCGCCTCTGTATCAGCATGCAACCAAGTTGAATACTTTACGGTCTGTCATCAATAACTCACTTAACGTGGGTTCAAACACGTAGTAGTTGGTTCTTGTAAACTTAAACATTGAACTGATAACTCGTCGATTGAGGACTTCGTTGCTGTATATGATCGTAACGGTCCAACGTTATTGTTCACCATCTAGTCTTGGCATTGTCTCGATGAGCCATTTTCACATTTTTAACCAGCCTTGTTGCATCATGAATTGACTTACTGACGTATTAACTCGCCTATCTGCTACAGCTGCAGGCAAACAACATGTTTTTAATAATATATATGTACATACCTTTTTCATTATAACGAACCACGGAGAGTGGCTGCTTCAATATGAAAAAAGTTCGCTTCATTTTCAACTAGAGAAACGATACTCGGTTACTCCGCATAACACGTCATGCAAAAGCTGGACTTATACACGGGCCTTATATAAACATTGTTGGGAGTGGGGACATACATCTGATGTGTATCACTTCGGTTTCACAAACCTTGACTTAAGGGGAATTTTATCATCATTAGGTCAACCTGTTCTGCATGACTTTACAAAGACACACACACACACTCTCTCTCTCCTTGAAAACATGCTAAAATGTGAATTCTGTCGTCTTTGCTGGTTATTCGATCAATCCGTTTCTATCTAGTGAGATCAACCATCCACGTTTTCTCTATGCTCACTACGTGGTCTACTCAACAAGCATGAACATTTAATAGAGACATCACTCTCCAGTCGACTGATAGCGTACGTCTTGTGTCCGTAATATCTGATAAATGGTTTGTACACGTACAAGTCCACGTGAGTTTCCATTCACATTTGTTATCCATACAGTGATGGTCCTCATCAGTCGCACTGTTGATTCTCCAGTTCGTGAACAGAAATTATCTTCATTTGGTTAGGCATTGACCGAAAGCAGTAGGGCCAATTTGACGGAATTTTTCCTCAGTAATTTATCTTTTCGTCCAATTTAGCGATGAATTGCTTAAGTGAGATGACGGACCTTTGTGCTGATCAGATGTCTGGTAATTGTATGGTTTGTACGATAGCGTGTAATACCAACATATGTATTTTCTTGTTATTCGAGCAAATGATGATAGGTAACGTATGCGACTGCGCTGATGCCCACGTAACGGGATTACTAGCTGATGGAAAACTTACACTTGAGTGTTATATATAATGGGAATCACTTTGTTAAAGAAACATATACATACATACGCTTGGAAAGCTTCATACGATCAATGAAACGCTTATCATAGCATTCAGTCTGATTTAACAATCCCGTTTGTTTCCCATAAAATCCACTGTTTATTCGCCATAATGAGGCTTCGAGAGAGAAGCGCATTCACCGACAATGTGTACAATCGGTAATGTTTACAGTGCCTCTGCATCGAAGGACCATAGGTCAACAACCATACGGCTGTGGGCAGGTTTCCTGTTGTTGGCCTCACTTGTTGGCTATGTGTTTCTTCTCGTTCTGTATGAGTTTTGATTTGCTGACAGTTCGGCCAAACCGGAACTTATTTGTACATGACCCTTCACTTTAATTCATTCTAATTTAAACTTAACCAACCTGTTCCAATCGGAGTTTTCAAACTTTCTCTTCCAGGGTCAGCACGGAAGCAAAGGATTGGATGGAGCACCAGGAGCACCGGGTCCCGGGGGTTCTTTGTTCGTGATTCCACTGAATTTGGGCATCGGAACAAGTAGTTTTGCTCGAGCAGCCACATTTCGGGATCTACTTCAAAAACATCTGGTGAGCCCTTTGACTAAGAAGAGCTGGGAATGTCCGTAATTACGTTTCTATTTTTGTGGTAACCGACGCAAACGTCCGAACGATTTCACAGTGCGTTACCACACTTACTAATATACAAACACGGATGGACACAGTTTGAATAGTTCCTATCAAAAATGGGTAAATACAAGTCTTCTCAAAATATTTGTAAACGTTCCAATTCTTTTGCCAAACTTTTTCGACGAAGTTGTGGAACCCACTTGTTGGCATGGATACAACTAAAACCAAAGCCTACCCCACACTTTGAGTTCACTTGTATTCATCTTGTTTTCTTTGATATGGTTTGAAGATTTTGCGTTTCCGCTCTGCCTTGGTCCGTTCTCATAGAATCGATGGATTAGGTTGGCTAGAAAGGGCTTAATGCATTAACTCATCTGGACATCCATTCACGTGAACATTACTGGCTGTCTTGAGCTTTAATGAATGACTGCGTTTAGCATGTTTTTTTCCAAAGTGATTGTAATAGTGAATGTTATCCGTAGTTTCAACTTACGTTTTCAACCTCTTGTTGAAAAGCTTTCCCTTAAGGGTGTACGGGGTCCCAGGGGCATGACTGGCACACCTGGACCGGACGGGCTGCAAGGTGAACGGGGACCTAAAGGTGAACAAGGTCACCCGGGTGAAACTGGATTCCAAGGTCCGCGTGGGGCTATGGGCATGGTCGGACGTCCAGGACCAAGTGTGAGTTCAACCAGAGATATGTGTGCACAGTTTGCAACAATTTCACTTTGCATATCCCTCGATCAGCCCACAGACACACGAGCATACAACACACTACGGGACTTGCACCATTATTGAAACAGTGAACCCAGATTCAAACTGGTGACCTTTCTGTGCTGCTGTCTACTGTACATAAACTGGTAATAGGCACATATCATACTTGGGCTCGAATGTTATTGGTTTCCTCACATATATGCTCAAGCCTATTTCAGAAAATAACCAACCGCCTTGACGAAAACTACCTTTTTAGGACGTTTCCTAGGTTGACATCAGTCATATTTTGAACACTTCTACATGTACTGGTCAAGAAATTCATGCGTGTCTAAACAGACTCTTATCAAACACTCTATCTGTCGCGCTCCTCCGAGTTACCAGAGTATCTGAAGCGTTTACGTGAGCTTTTTAAAGAGACTAACGGAACACTCAGAAGAGTATTTGTCTGTCTTGTGTTCCGATTGATTTTTCATTGTGCATCCACAGATTATGTTGCAGCACAAACCGGGTGAACGTAGAATTCAGTTAGTACAAAAAACCATTAATCTAGCAACCTAGTCTGTCTGCACATTCAAATTGCATAAAATTATTTTAAAACTTGTGCTTAAGTAGCATTGCACAATGAGGTTTGTAGACGTGACGAAACTAGAGGATGCATTTGATGGATAAAATGTCAGCTAATTTCGGAACATATTTGTGATGCAGCACGGAATGTGTTCTTGACATTCATCTTTATTCGTGCATCTAGTAGGTATTCAGCGATTGAAGGTAGCTAGTGTAATTGGTGACAGTTAAATCGGGCTGTGTTGATTGGTCAGAACAAAGTAACTAGTGTGGAAGAAACAGAACGATAGCGAACAGATTTTACTGCATTTAATTCAATGGTTATATCGTCCAACAATAAGATTAACCAAAAATCAGTTGGTCCACATTATCATTACTCGTTATCATTACTCGGTTGACCCAAACCACCAGTGGGTGAGTTTTACAAAATGGCGGATGCAGTTCGTTCAGCTATTCCATCTCTTGACTTGTCTACCAGGTTGTTTGCAGAATAGAACAGCAACTCTCTCAGTCAGTAGAAGAACGGATCTCCTAAATGGTCACAATAACCGATGATACACCAGACTGGAAGTTATGAACATACCGAACGGAATCCCACATTTTTGGTTGATAGACTTCTTACTGTAGCGAAAAGGCTTCCAACAAAACACAATCTTTATTGTCCACTACGCTAATCACCGTGCTACGCGCGCGCTCACAACATCCCCGGTTTCCACTTGGGGCCTGGTTTCTGTCCCCGATGCCTTCTGTCAGGGAGTTTTTCGCTGGTCACCCATGCTGTACCCGACCCGCTGGCTGTGGGCTTTTGGACGTACATTGCAGCCTCGTCGATGTATTCCACCGAGAGCTGGAGCACCAGCACTTCCGGCTTGATAATCCATCACATTGTGACAATAAATCATCAAACTGAGTGTTATTGTTAAGCAGACAAAACTCGAAGCTATTGATCCTTAACGAGTCAGCGTTGTTCAGAACTCACCAACTGTTGTTGTGCGCACAAATTTTGTTGAAGCAACTGCACGGTTTACCGTGTTGTTGACAACATAATACTCGGTTTGAATATATCCATATCCACTCTTCGTCTGTCTCAACTCGTCCGTAATATGTAATCTGTGGGTTTAACGTCCAGAACCGATGAGACTAAACGATATTTCACAACATTGCAACGAATGTCTGCTTCTGGTTTGGTGTGGTTAGTAAACAGAACCCAGTGTTTCAGTTTGATAACTCTGGTTGATGATACCAGAAGCTGTATGACGTAGACTCACACAAAGGTGATCCACGCTAAAGGTCCTCGAAGTGGCTTCTTCCATGTACAGCTTCTATTTGTGACTGAATATATCCCTGATGAACACAGTTTTCAATAAAAACTTCTGTCTTGGATGTTGATACCGTACATTAGTTGATTTTATTGATTCATGTCTCTTACTCACAGAGTTCGAATGTGTACTTCTTTGTAGAATGAAAAATGTTCCAGCACCGTGGTTTACACAATATTGGCTAATTTTCACAGAAATACTTTTAGGTCGCATTTGCTCGATTTTATCTGTCACTACGACTAAACTGACAGACTCGTCATAGGTTGTGGCGAGGCACGTGATAGGCAGAACAGTGATCTTTAAAAACGAACAACCCGAGTTAAGGGAGGTAAACAGATGGCTGCCATTAGGGTTTGCAGGCGTTTTTGTAAACTGCGAAATAAAAAGTAATACGGTTATGAATAATTGGGAAAAAACTTCTCATGGATAACACTTTGTAGAGCATACAAGACAAACGTGGTGAAGTTTGCATCACGTGAGCATGTTGATAACCATTTTAACCAGTCTAGATGTCGGTGCATTTTCGTAACCAATATAGAACTACTTTGTTTGTACATGTTAGAGTATAATTGTCATTTTAGCAAACTAGTGATATAGTTCTTGTGCGTAATGATTGTGTGATATGCTTCCGGGTTCCATACAGATTCATCCAGTTTGGAGCACCTTATCGGAGTTTGTTTTCATTACACCATCAGTAAATGAACGGAAACACCGACTCATCACATATATTCAGGGCATCATATCTGGTTTTATGACGACTCAGAGTAAAGTAAAGTTATGCTCGATCGATTAGCAGTTCTCCCAACTACCTGTTGGGTATACTCGCACAAATGTGAAGGAACATTTGCTTAAGTCAGTACGGGAGACCACAAAACGTTATTGTTGTTGACACACAGACAACCAGTACCTACAAATTTTAAACATCTCCTGATCCCTGGTCACGTTGTTGACCAAGCCTGTACATTCAGTCTTCTGCCACTTCCCTCTCTTTCAGTTTACTGAGGTGGTCCCAATCAGTCAACTGAAGTGGTCCCTGTTTGTTGAGGATTTATTGTTCGCAAACTTGTCGCTGCCCTGTATCTAGTAGCGTTTCCTACCTCACCGACTGATCATTCACCCCTTATTACTGATTGGTTGATAACAAAACCTGCTCTTGTCATTACGTAAACTCAGTAAATGTGGTTAGATTTACCGCTGTCCGTGTTCTGTTTTGTTCAAACATACTTACTAGTCTCTTATCAGTGGTTAGTTGTACAACCTAACTATCCAATCACGTCTTACAAACTTGTTGCATTCATCAAGCACTCTTTCAATCATTAGTTTTTCAAATCTGTTTCACTGAAACAAATTTACCGTCCACCGATTCTTCACTGTAAATTATTCACCAGAGAAACGGAGGTTCGGAGGGAACTTTCGGCCTCGTCAGTCTGCAAGCCTTTTCAAATTCTCTATAGGTTGAGTCAAATGAGTACTAATCTGTCTTTTAGATTTACGCTCGCTACTTTAGTTTATCTACGTCAGGTCATACAATTCTACATAAATGACCTTGGTTACACGAATATAGGTGGCTAGAACGATGCCGCTGCAAAACACAGCTGCTTCCGACTGCTACGGATCTAAATCTATACAATAAACCGTGACATTTTTTCTAAAATACTGGAACATTTATTTTAAACCAAATCACCTGTTCAGTTGGCCACACAACTACAATCCTGGCGGAGTAAAATAACTTGAAAGGCTATATATTGAGCGGCAGAACAAATCCAAAACACTTTTTTAAAGCCGGTGACGGTTGTAATGTAGCAAAACTCAACCGTATATTGCGTAATTGCTATAACCACTGTGAGCTCGAGTAGTACACATAAATTTATTAGCAAACAGTGTTTGAACTGTATGCTTTTTATTCGTACTGCTAAGTCCGATGTTGAATTCCATTCACTAATTGTGTTTTTTCCATAGATAGACCTGACCCGCATCTTACATCCAACTGCTATAATCTAAGCGCACATGTGTATAGACATTTGTTCCCTTAAACCAAAGCCATCAGAATTTCGTTCACCACAGCTGTTACGGAAATACTTTTAATGAACCGAGAGAACTTAATTGTTGCCATAACTCTCGGGTTGGAAATAGTCTACTGTTCACGGCATGTCAGACAAAGAAGTCTCAAGCCTGTCAAACGAGGTCTACAACACCACTTGACAGAAACGGTACTGGATTTAGAGTAAGTGATCGCCGTATGTCTGATCTCTGAGTGTGAAAGGTAAGGGCAGCCTTGGAACTACAAATACCCACCTTGAAAATATGTGTTGCTGGTTGGAGCAGAGCTAATTGTGGAATCACAGTGATCTAAGCAGCTTGAAACTCATGAACGTCATTTCGTCAGCCGACCGTAAAGTGTGCTAAGCTAAATTAGCTTAGTTAGGTAACGCATCCGTTAATGGTAGAACGTCCTTTAACGCATGAACGAATTCACAGCAAAGCCAACCACGAAAGAGATGCACCCCTTGCTACTGACCAACACCTTTGCGTTTCGCTCACAGTTAAGTGTCTCACTTAGTCTTCACGTTGCAAATGACTAAAAACGGATGGCTAGCACGATCACTAGATCATGCAATATCACTGACTTACCTAAACTGTACTCAAATGCATGTCAGGAAGTCATCTCGCTTTGTTTCGGGTATGTTTCAGGGACCTCCAGGGTTGGACGGTTCTCGTGGTGATCCCGGGATTAACGGACCAGCCGTAAGTTAATGATCTCATTTTTCCATTGTAAAAGTTAGTCAAGCTCTCTTTTCCTAATTCTTTTTCCAACCAGACCGTTTTCCGTTTACACTTAGTCATGCCTGTTGATCAGTGTCAGCTCATTTGTGACTATCAGTCATCTTATTATGCAAACTGAACATTACTCAACTGATTGCGGCTGTCACATCCCTATGAAATTTCCAGTCGACCCTTTTTCGAAAAGAGTTGACTGGAAAATCTATGGGGATGCGACACCTCGATCACTTGTGACTGGCGTCCAACTTACATCAACTAAATCCTCAACTACTCACCAGTAAGCTCATTATGCGCTATTATGCCTGGTAAGTTGGATCAGGAGTGTGCATACAATTTTTAAACTAACTTGATTTGACTGTAGACCGCTAAGAATTACCTCTGATCAAATTAGTCCACTGTTGAGGTGAAACAGTAGGTATGAACTATTTTGGACGGTGCTGAAAAACCGTCTCGATGCTCAGTTAAACTAACAAATATGTATATGATAAACTACGAGTAACCGCTTTACCAAACTGATTGGAATAAATTAACTAACGTTTCTGATGTTTCAGGGTGAGGATGGACGGCCAGGTGACTCTGGTCTGATGGGACCGAAAGGAGAAAAGGGAGAAATAGGCCCACGCGGATTAAAAGGTGATCAAGGGCTTCCAGGTAACGACGGTCCTCGGGGACCAGTCGGTGAACCAGGCGAACAAGGAGAAGTGGGTTTACCCGGGGTTCAAGGTCCAATAGGCATACCCGGTCCACAGGGTCCTCAAGGCAAACCTGGCGGTGTTGGTCCCAGAGGACGAAAAGGTGAACCTGGTGAGCAGGGAGTCCCGGGCTTAGCAGGCCCTCCTGGTCCAGCTGGCGCATCTGGACCTGAGGGTATTGCTGGTCCTCGCGGACCCTCAGGCCCACCTGGTATCCGAGGTAGTCCAGGTGCAACTGGAGCCCCAGGAACGGATGGTCCTCCAGGCTTTCCAGGCAAGTTCAGTGAGGTTAATAAAAATAACTGGCGAAATACCATGAAGCTACACTCGTGGATGAAATTTCCAGTCTGTAACTGATTCGACATTCCTAGTGTTACATTTCCATTCGCATTTGAACAGGTTTAAAAGGTGACGCTGGTCCAAAAGGCGAGGTGGGTGAAATTGGTCAAAAGGGTGAAGCAGGAATTCAAGGTCCCAGAGGTTACAAAGGTGAGCGAGGTCGCGCTGGTGCTATGGGAGTGAAAGGAGACGCTGGGAAACCTGGCCCAATCGGTGTTCCAGGTGAACTTGGTCCAAAGGGAGTCAAAGGTGATATTGGATTGATCGGTCCGATCGGACGACCCGGGCCAATGGGTCCGAAAGGAAACCATGGTGCTCCTGGCCCAGTAGGTTTGCGGGGTGAACCTGGAGTGAAAGGGTTTATTGGTGCCATCGGCCCACCAGGACCTCCTGGTCCAGACGGCGAGCGAGGTCTGATCGGTCCTGCAGGTCCACGTGGTCGGGATGGAGACAAAGGTGAAGCGGGAGTTCAAGGTCCTCCTGGCGATGGGGGTGAAGAAGGTCAACGAGGGCCACCAGGCTCACGAGGCGCTCCCGGTAAAATTGGTCCCATTGGCCCGAAAGGAGATACTGGTCCTATGGGCCCTGTTGGGCCATCTGGGGCAATTGGCGAGATGGGTGTTCAAGGCCCTATGGGCCCTGTTGGTCCGCACGGCCCGCAAGTGAGTGAAGCATCCAATCCAAGCTAAGTCGATCAAATAAAATATATGGAGCGGCAACCAAGTAACATTCGATTCTATTACGCTCTCAACATCCAGGATGTCGATCTTGGTTGCTATCATGGCTGAAACAACAGCGTGCAGCTCCAGATAGATGCTTTGTTATTGTTTAGACGGTTAACAGGGTTAACCAATCTTCATGAAATGCAGATATATTTCTAAGTATTGCTATGTTCGCAAGGTCGCATGTCACGACGGATGACGGATCATATGATGGCGTTCTTTCGTTAGCTATTGCTCAATGAATGTACTAGGTTTTAATGTGTGGTTCGAACTAATCGTGGAAAAATAAGACACACCTGCCCCATAGTGCTGATGGTATGGTACTATACATCTGAGAATCTAATTTTCGGTTAGACTTCATCGGACTGAATGCATCGTTTACATATGTTTACTGTAAGAGTTAAACAATCATCGATGCGACCAACATACTACCTACTAGATCATGCCATTTGTGATATTATGTGAGCGTGCAGATGTCATCGATTAAGACTGAAATGGTACTTTGTCTGTGCACTTAGTATATATAATGTATATCGTATATGGTGCGTACAATATAATGTTTAAATAGGAATTCTATTGATATCCATGACGGTGGAGCAATGGGATTTATGATGAGGCCACAATTTGTAGATGTTTTCATGGTTAACTTGACGATAGGCAGTTGGTCGACGTGACGGTTAATCGTAATTTACGTATGACCGATACCTTAGCCAGTTTCTACCCTACTTAGAGTTTACATTGAGAACGAAAAAGAATAAATGATTAGACCGATTGGTCTATTGAACTGATCGTTCCGTTCGACAATGGACATGTTGAATAAAACGGCGAATTGATCAGTATATTCATCCCAGAAGTTTTGTGTGATTTTTGCAGAAAGAAAGAAAATCTGTTCCAGAAGCTACCATTGTTGACGCATTATCATGCACATGGATAATATTTAAATAAGATTGCTATCTGGAACTATACAACATCTGGATGCATGGGATGAACTGTACACTGCAAAAATGAAAACCGAGTGCAATGGCTTATATGCTTCGGCATGGGTCATCATAACAAAGCTCCTAACAATGCCTATCACCGACGACCTGTACGCTCGTTTCCATTGTTTATGTTCATTCGCACAGAAATTACTTATGAACAGACGACAATACATAATCCATTTCGCACGTAAATAGCTGTGCACTGATCATAAGTAAATAACAAACTGGACAGCAGAAAGTTTGGACTTATCAAGATCCTGTTAGCACAGTGGTGACGATTTTGACTGTTTTGAGCTGAGACCATGCATGCTTACACGATATGACGGACGGATGGGTTGATGTTAGAATAATCCTTCCCTTGTAACTCCTTTGCTCGGTGAAGTTGTACAAATCTTCGAGTAAAAAATCCTCTCTATGCGACCGTGTACCTCTTAGTCCGTGTGACGAATTCCGGGCATGATTTGTGATTTGTTCGTTTCGTTTTACGCCTCGTACAGTGTGAACACGTGTAAAATAATCTGATAGCTTTTGGTTTGGTAGTGTGTTTGAGGCATGACCGTCCCAAACCGTGGGCAGGGTGAAGAACATGTGAGGGGATGTGGGAGGTGACTGTACCAACACTAGCTGTGTTTGATGAGCTGGACCTGCCAATCATGTCGGGTGCACAATAAGTGAATGTGGTGGTTTATTGGGGGTGGCGTTACCATTCAGAATTTAGAGTAAAAGCCCACAAACCGTCCATTCGCGCTGAGGTATCCAATACGAAGTGTCAACGCAGTTATTAATGTGAGCATGGACGTGACGAGGTTAATAGGTTGATTGTCGAAACTGTGTCGGCTGTAAATTTCAGGTCAAGAGGTCACCTACAAATACTCCCCCCTTAAAGAGTTCACCGTCAAAAATTTGCGAAAACAGAGTTTCCGTGCTTGTACAAGTGACATAGTGGCCCGGCCGGTGAACATGTCTGCCTCAGCGCGTCGTGCGTAACGTTGGTGTAGTTCCTCTACCTGCAATTTTCGTGGATGTGGTGTTCCTGGGAGGCGATATTCTGGACTGGTCGTTAGCTACATCATATTGCAAATTTGGAGTTGTGTTCCTTTGGTTCTAGATGGTCATTTGAGATGGTTTGAGTTCTGTTGGGAAATGATATAACGAAATATTTATCGTTCAGAGATATGACAATGAATAAACCAGCATAGTGGCTGTGAAGATTTCCGGACCAATTCACAACGGATAAATGCGTGTACATATGGATAATTGCGGAGCAACATAGAGGTGTGCGTTGGCAATTAGTGGTGTGGTGTATCGAAGTTTTGTCATGTGGGATTTCAATTTCGTTACGCAAATGATCCAATCATACAGGTTATCAGTGTTCGTAATGAAAAGTTGTTCTGGAATGCCTAATTTGGTGCGAAAAACCAGTTCTACTGGAGAACAGTGAAAAGTGGGCTGGAATTTGATGCAAAAATTTAGTTAAACGAGTGAGGGTAATTCGCGCCAATCCATACCACATTTAGAACCCATAATAGCAATCCTTTAGATGTCAGTAAAGGCGTTCCACATGACCATTTGCCATTGAGTGATGTGTTACGGTGCGGAGTTGTATGCAGCCGAGGATTTCCGTAAGGAGTTGAAATAATTTGGATTCGAATTGTAACTCTCGGTTGGTGGTAATTGTGGAGAACACTTCGAAATTCACTACCCAGCCTTTTAAAAAACAGATGAGTTAATGGTGCTATCCGAAAAGCTTATTTGAATGCGAGGACTGTGATTGAATGTGGGTGACGTTCAATTTGAAACAACCTAAGTCTCTGAAGTTCAGTTTACTCCATTACTCACTGCTTTGTAAAACTGAAATGTGAACGTGACGTATCTATCCTGAATCAATGAAAAGTGTTCGTCTGTCATTGTGTGTATTACTAATGCGTTCGTTCCTGAGTGGGTGGGGCTTCCTAGGCAAATGACTATGGTGTTTTTATTCCAGCGTACAGCGGTAAACAAACATCACGGTAAACTTCTGTGACCATCTTGAACCTAGCAACCATGCAAGCCACTAGAGTAAAATGCGGTTTAAAAGTATCAAACTTACTCGATGTATGAAAAGCGGAATGGTGTACGCGTGCATATTTCACTGTCATGTTTGAGGCCATCGAACCGGAGATGCGTTTAGTCCAACATTGTCTCCAACCAGTTCCATCAAGACATACTTTTCACAGAATAATAATGCCTTCATGAATGAACTCCTTGAGCTGCTTTTTGGATTTGTATATAGTGACAAGAATTGTAATGTACATGCTAACCAAGCAAAAACAATGACGACTTACTTGTGACCTGCAAGTGTGGTTATTTTTGAAGAACCATTTCAGATGACTGGGAAAGACAGAAAATAATTTTCATGCAGCGTCTTTGACCCATACAGCACATTGTGGTTTAGGTTCTTTGTTTTCATCCGTTTTTTATTTGGAATTTATTCTTTTCTAGGGTTCGGTTGGTCGACCTGGTCCTGCTGGTTTTCCTGGACCCCGAGGGGAACCTGGGGAACGTGGCCCTCTCGGGCAACCTGGTCCTCTTGGCAACACCGGACCTACAGGAGCTACAGGTGATCCCGGTCCAGACGGAGAACGGGGGCCCATCGGGCCTAGGGTGAGTTGATTGAGAATGAATGTAAACTTGTGTTCTTCCAGATTTATGAATTGTTATTATGTTATACCTGAACGTTTGCCTACACCCGATTACAGGGCCCCACAGGTGATCCTGGCAAAGATGGTTTACCTGGCAGAGACGGCCCACCAGGCAGAAAAGGTGTGCGAGGTCCCCAGGGTTTACCGGGTGGTCGTGGTCCAAGGGGATTTCCCGGGTTTGACGGAATGCCTGGACGTATCGGTCCCACTGGTCCGAAAGGGGAGATCGGTCCGGACGGAGAGCCCGGTTCAATCGGTAGTAAGGGCTACCAGGGAGACCACGGGCCAATGGGACCAATGGGCCCTCCAGGTAAGAAAAGAGAAGTGCTCTAGTGTTTGTGGCCGCACATAATGATGAAAGGGTGTGCAGAATAAGTGGGATTTCACCAAGGTCAAAAATGCAGTAAGGACCCTTATTTTAATACAGGGCATAGTTCGCAACCTCGCAGAGGACGTCCGGGCCACAGGTCATATTCAGCCGAATCCGGAGCCTTTTAAAGCTTTGGAGCGACAATCAGTTTGTTCGATACAACAGCCATGTCATATGCAGTCCGATACATATGTCTAAACATGAAGTTATGTAAATGGGAAAAATCAGCATTTTGGCCAAATTTCGACCATAAGCAGGAGCCACGTGTACTTGTCCAGTTCGCGCTCTGTCACCTGATATACAGAACAGAACTATTTTTCGGAAATTTTGTCAACGCTGAAAACGTTTCACTTATGTCTGCGTTTTATTCGTCATATAGTAAGATTACTTAGCTCCTCTGTGGCGATAATCCTAATGATCTCATCTTAGCAGTCATTTTCGTCGGTTATATGGATAACGTTTAACAGAACTAAAAAAGGGAACAGTTAGGTAATTGAGCTCACCCATAAGAATCCAGCGTTCCCAGAGTTTGCATACGGTGTATACATCTTTTTTCGTAGTCTGAATGCATCAAAGGCCCTTGGCTTGCATCTGTAAGCTGAAAGAATCCTTGTGTGTTCAATATCAACCTCTATCTCATTCCACTGTTTACGATCTTGCAATTCGACGTACCACTTTAGCACTTTCTATCGACTTCAGTTTCTTGAGTGATTTTGCTCTGGACAGAAAATCCTCCCTTCAAATAAGACAATGAAAAGTTTGGGCTTCACTTTCACTCGTCTGGCTAGTTCGCTGAGGTCACAAGATTTGATCAACGTCATACAGCGAAAGTAAACTTGTGCCAAACTGGTATGCTCTCAAAACTTAGCCTAACCACTTATTACTTAAATGACTTGCGTTTTCCTGATCACAATTGAGGTGGGTGATTTCAAACAGTATGCCAAGCTTAGAAAATACGATTTGATGGTGTCTTCGGTTGAGAAGTGTGAGAAAATTGTGGCTACTAGTTGTACAGTGATTAAAGTAATATAACCTGTATTTACAACATTCACCTTTGTAATCTGAAGTTCCACAGGGAATTTTTCCACTGAAGTACATTGCATATTATCAACCTGTTATAGCACCTCCGATGTAGAGATCAGCCAGAAGATCGCATTTCTGTATTTACTGCTACAGCGACGGAACAACGGTTGATTAAATAAAACCATGTTTCATAAAAGAAAATGCAGCTTTGAAAATGCTGAAACAACACTTGTTGACGTGTACAGAAATGGTCGGCCCAGCAACTTCGCCGTGTTGAACCACAATGGTTCGGTTTGTCAGAGTACAGCGCGTCGACTATGAACTAACCCGTTAGTCTGGACTTATGGACCATACGTCCAGATACACAAGTGTAGACAGATAAATAGTCAAGGGCAATTATCCTCGGGTAGTTGCTTCAGAACTGACATTTAACAGGCCACGTTCAGGCTATCAACTGGTTATATATCAGCGCAGGTACAGTGTCGCTTACTTGATGATGTTTGCTGAGTAACCCTCAAGCAGCTGATTTTCACACAAACCTACCTTGAATGTCCTTATTACACCCGACTGGAAACCGTGACCCGAGCCGCGCACATAAATTAACGAAAGATGAACAACGCAATCGGCACGATTTTGCCCTGACGGGATTTACTTTTGGTTATAAAACGACTTAAGTTCGTGTACACATATCCAGCCGTCAGTAAGCGTACCATCCCTTAAAATACGCCGTCCATCTGGATGGATATTATTAATAGCAAACATTTTCGCTTACTTAATTACTTATCCATCCACTGGCGGTGTAATCCAGATGGATAGAACTGATTATTGCAGCTGACCAACCAGCAGTTTATGTACAGACCAAACCGCCATCACCACGCGTATCCGTACCGTTGTTAAGTCACACACGTTTCATTCTCCATGAAGGTGCTCTTCCACTTAGTTTCTCACAATAAAATTGCACCCCACCAATCCGTTTTCACTATTCTAATCAGAAAAATGGTGTAGCGAACAAGCTCGTTTTCGGTTATTCATCATCAGGCCAAATACATAACATTTATATGAAACAGAGTTGTTATGGCAAAACGAACAAAACAAATGGCAAGTTCAAGTGAGGTCAGACTGCATGACCGATAGAGCCATGAGAATATGTACATGGGATACGGTCTCCGATGAATTAACGTTTCTACGCACACTGTTCTTACAAAATAGCTATCCAGAATTTTTTGTAGAACAGATTATGGAACGTCTGGAGAAACAAGATAAGATGACTCTAGCGGAAAAGAAGACAGTATTTATTTCATTACCATTCAAGGGGGATACACTCGCCGAAACAATCACTAGGAGACTTGTTACTGCTATCAACAGAACATTCTATGCTGCCAACCTACGTGTTTGTTTCACCTCTACTCCAGTCCTGTGTTTACAGTTAAGGGATAAAGTGCCCGCTTCTGCGACTTCCTTTTGTGTATACTCATTTACTTGTTCCTGTGGAACTAGTTACGTGGGTCGCACGAACAGGCGCTTATCCGAACGTATCCGTGACCATCATCTAGCCTGGATCAATAGCAGAGTCACCAAGACGATTACTAGCGCAGTCGTTGCACACCTCGTTGATACAATCATACTGTCAACCTGGCCTCCTCGTTTCGTCTGATTTACCGAGTCAAAGGCATTCACTGTCAGATGCCGAATTTTGGCCACGGCTGAAGCGATCGGAATTCGATTGAATAATCCACCTTTGTGCGCACAAAAGCTTTTTGTTCAGGCGTTGAAGTTGCCATGGCCAAACATCCACACCACGACTGATCAAAACACCATGGTTCCGTGTGTGCCTATGACGTGTCTGACTTGACTTGAACTTGCCATTTTTTTGTTCGTTTTGCCATAACAACTCTGTTTCATATAAATGTTATGTATTTGGCCTGATGATGAATAACCGAAAACGAGCTTGTTCGCTACACCATTTTTCTGATGAGCACTTTGGGGATTTTTAACCACTATTCTAATCACTCACCAAATTTTCTTCTTGGACCATCAGCATGCAGCGTTTAGTGGGATTGTGTCAAGTCGAGTAAAATGATAGCTGGGTAAGTAACCTATATTTATCCATGGCCACGTGATCGTAAATAACAGTAGTGACTTTTCTCGTCCCTTCTGAATGACTAGATAAACGTGGAATATTTGCCCAATAACTCATTCTTCAGTGCTCACCTATTTAGCCGAAAAAGATCAATATTACCGATTTTCTGTACTCACTACTATGCATTCCTCAAGAGTGTTCTATTTCATTCTGTTTTAGGCACGATGGGTCCGCGAGGTTCTCAAGGTCCAGCAGGGGAAAAAGGTTCTAGCGGATTTGACGGGCCGTTTGGCCTGGTTGGAGCACCCGGTCCACGAGGTCCTCAGGGTCGTCCAGGGCCGATGGGTCAAATTGGACCTCCGGGTTTTGATGGCGAAAAGGGTACTAAGGGTATGACGGGGCCACCCGGTATGAAAGGTGAAAAGGGTGTGATGGTGAGTGTTCTGAGGAAACCGCATTCTGATCAGTAATTTGACTTGCTCATCTGTGACTCGTTGGTTGCGCTTCACCGTCTGATCTCACTTTTGCGTAGTTGTTATCAAGATGTGACGGAATTACACTAGGAACACTTTAGTTGTTTTTGGTTTGGTCACACTGTAGTAATACAAACAAGAACGAACTCAACGGTACATTATGAGTTCATGAATGTAGTTGGATTTCCGTCACCCTGAAGAACTATGTGTCAATCAATACTTTTAAACTTTACATAGAGTGATTACAATACGCACGCTAGGCTGTGAACTCACTCCGCATACATGTGACTAGCACGAGTATGTCCAAAAGTAGCGACCGGTCTGAATCGTTAGTGTTACTCACAGGTCAGACCATGCAAACAGAAGATGGCAGTTGTTTGTTTCGTGCACATAGAACCGGCTACCAATTTCTAATCAGCAAAGCCTCGGTATATCTTACATTGTTGTGTTGTAAACATTCAACAGAACAGAAAACTAAGATGTTATATTGCCACTGTGACCTGTGCCCGAACTACCGTGCAGAGGACTGTACGTATCTTCATGCCCTCTGAGTATTACTCACTAGAAAGTACGCCAACGCATTTCTGAGTCGTCTTTTGAGTCGTGTACAGAAATTCCAACGGAATGTAAACCCTGTCCTAGAGTTCAAACCGTAAAAACGTAGATGTTATACAGTGCACGATTTGGCTCGATCTCCTCACAAAAATACTACTGTACACTCGTACATAATAACTCTTCTGCGAGTTATTTGTGCCGCTTATCTCAAATCCGATGAATTCCGTAGCTCAGTGCGAACTTTAGGATATTGATTGTACTGAAGCTTTGCGGAATTTTCTTCCATCTCAAGCTGTCAAGTGACACTCTAAATCAGAACATTGCACAGTGTTAAAAATGGACGACGTAAGTCTTGGCGCTTAGTCTGCACAGAAAAGAAAAAACCACGTGCGCACTTGCGGACGGAGCAAACTGTGCGAATCAGTTTACATCGGCCAGCCTACATGGAGCAGACATGCAAATTGACGAAGATCACGCCCTGTGTTAGCTATTGTTCGTTTACAGGACCCTGACTGACAATAACACTCAGTCTTCAGTAGATCGAACCTCCTATGTCTGTCACTTCTCCGCCTGGCTGTACACTGAACCCCGAGTACAAGGCGCAGTTGAACAACAAATGAATAACGCGCCACGTGTGAATCCATCCTGTAGGGACCTGTTTTAATGTCACGGGCCAAATTAGACTCCGATGCAAGGCTGTCTGTCAGTCCGAGCAATATCACCTCAAAATATTCTGTCTTCATTATTGGACACCATTTATGGTAACTTTTCTCACAGCAACTCAAATTATTGCTGCTCGGTTATTCCAACTGATCAGACAGTATCTCATATATGGATTAAACTACCAGTAGTTTGCGTCATGAGAATGTTCATAGTGTCTTTGATTCTTTCATCCTTGAGTACCTAAACGACCACTTTTCCATCTACTTTCCTATGGCGAACTCGTCGCTTCTCAGTGTCTATCCAACATTTCATCCAATCATCAAACTTTGGTATTCGACCGTTCGCATGCAAAACTCGGTAGAACTGTCGAATGAAACGGTTGCTGAGTGAATGATCGATTTTCAGTAAAGATCACATAATCGATCGAAATGGAATAGTAGTCAGCTCAGTGATGTTATCTGTTTCGAGCATTAGTTTCATCTGATAGTGCTTTATTTCGAACAGTCTATTTTTTGTCGTGTACTTGCTCCCGGGTTTAGTGGCTTTCATTTAGCTTTGATACTGCTCTGACCTATGATTTTTAGATTTTTGCACTGCCACTAAAGCTGCTATTCATTTCCTATACACCCTCTAATCAGTGTGTTGTCTTTCAACAGTTCAATGCACGCAAATCGTTCACATTTGGCCTTACAATTCCAGTAATGTTTTTTAGCTTGTCCCGATCAGAAAACATTGTTCACATGGACCGTCTCCAATGGTTCATTTTTGTCATTTGACTGACACGGTTTCTAGTTAATGTTCCGTTTTTTTAATGAATAAATCGACTGCACAACTGAATCTGTTTTGCTGTTGAAATGTATCAGCACGCCATTTCAACTTTTTCAAGTGCACATATCATTTACCGGTTTAAACCGATGTGAACTTTACAAAATATAAACAATTGTTTGCTGTTAACCCATAGGCTGACGGTCAGATTTAAATTTAGAATACACGCAATTCCACTGATAGTTTGTGTAGGCTATTTATGTTCGCATTTTCGGACAGGATGTGCGTTCAAACAAAACGATTGATACACTTGGGCGGAAAGTTATATGTTTAGGAACCGTCGAACATAAATACGAGTCAGTCAACTTTGCCAATCGGCTGTTGGTTACTCGCACTTTCATACCGTCACTGCCTCCGTAACACTTCGCTACGCTTCGTGACTCTTTGAGGGTCCACACTTTGATACATATTGGTGAGCGGCCCAGTGAATGTAACGTTCAAGTAATTGGGACAAAGGAATGTCCGTATGGGAGAATCTCCCACTGCTTTCCACTCAGATGGCATTTTGGCACCACAGGTTCTCCATACTAAGTCTGACGTTGAATACTGCAGCTTTAAGCCTAGTAACATTTCACTCAGAGGCCTTTGGTTAGGGGCAAAAGACTTTGTCTTATTAACAGATTCATTCTGTGCATTGGTTGGACAATACTTGTACAAACGTACCGGATTCTTCAGAGTTAAATAAGACAGAGTTACCTCACGACGTCTTTGAAGTAGGGGTACACACTTATCAGAGCGGAGATCAATTATGCCATGAACAAAAGTTGTATGAGCCAAATTACATTTACGGTTCCAAGACCACTAGACGATTTTTGTCATGCGATAGGTCATACAGAAGCTCGATTTTGCTGGATTGCCCAAGTACAGGCGGTGGCAGGTAATATACTTGGGCGAGTGACAACCAGCTTCGGTATCCATAAAATATATTGCACTCGAGACTTACTCCACATAATGTCATCCATCTGATACATTATTCCTCGGGAAAAAACATTTAATTATAGTATGGACAGACCGTTTTGTACAAAATTTCGTGTATCCCACCGTGATTCAACGTTTGCTACATATTTTCAACAGGGTTTTCGCGGACCTTCAGGACCAATCGGAAGCCCCGGTCTTCCTGGAATTCAGGTAGGCCAGTTATATTTTGAACTGTCTACGGCTCACAACACAGACGCTATCTCGGCAGCCTAACTTCAGAATAGGAGGCCATTAAGTTCTGAAGCATGCCATACTTGTTTCAGTCCTGGAATTTTTTCACTGTGCACAATCAGTAAGTAAACAAAGCAATAAGGAAACCCATTTTTAAACAACTCAGTCAATAAACAAATTAGGATTTCAGCTCAAAAAAGAAGGTTTTAAATAAAGCTAACATATTAACGATACAGCATGCTGTGTCCAACGTCAGTTATTATTTTTGTAACAGATTGTAATCACCAGCTGATTGAAAGTAGTAGTGAATATTGAATCACTACTGAAGTGTATTGATGTTCTGGTAACCAAGTTTGGTACGTGACACGTCTGGAGAAACGTGCGGTGAGCACGTGCTACTAGTCAACAGATAGTAGTACACAACTATATGACAAAACAATCGTCCTCAATTACCATGTCTGGAATACACCAGTGGTTGGTACTGATCTTCAACAGTAGCTAGCATAAAAAATAACGACCAAGGAGGAGATAAAACCTAATTCATGAGACCACACATTAAAACTTGAATGGTCAACCTCAAGGCTTCTATACGCTGCTTAAAAACTGCGAAGTTTCACCGATTATTACGAAAATTCCTGTCATTAACATTCCATATCCCGAATAGACAAAAATACAAAACCTGGCTAGCGGTAAACATGGTCTGAAGGTTACCTACTCGTGTATAACTGACTTCGGAACGTGTTTTACAGGGGGTCAGTTCCGCTTGTTGATTCAGCTTGTTAAATGTTGTGCAATTTGTTCTTTCGTGTCTGTAAGAGCTGAATTTATACAAGTTATCCTACACTCACCAAAGACTTTCAACTAATTTGGACTTCACGAAATTCATTCTCCGACGGAGAACAGTCTGGCCATTTCGGGACATACCGTGAATTGCCATGATTAGTGAAAAAGTGAATAGCCTTAATGTAAAAATTAACAACAGTTCTCAAAGTTCAGATGCTCGTTTGACAATACATTCGGCTCCCGTGATCACGGAAGTGGACTAACGGTGACTTTGGTTTCTTCCAGTATTGTGTGTTAATGTGGGAAGGTGGAACATAAAAAAGTTACCACTGTAATCTTAATGTTTTTTTGACCAGCAACTGCCAAATTTTTCGGTGCATATCTGCCGAAATATCCCATCAAATTGCTACTGATATTAGAAACCGTGTTATGAATGATCACAGTAGTACTGCACCATTATTGTTCATCTTCAAAGGTGTTTTGGGACTTTTAGACGTAGTATGTCTACTAGTAATATATTCAGTCAACATTGTGGTCATTTTGTAATTTGTCTTCCAGGGACCACCTGGAATATCTGGACAATCCGGAGAAGAGGGTCCTCAAGGGTTACCTGGACCAGAAGGGTCAAGAGGTGTGGCCGGGTCACCAGGTCCAATTGGCATGCAAGGTGCACCTGGTTTGGCTGGTATTCAGGGTGAGAAAGGTGATATGGGACTACCAGGTCCAAGAGGGCAGCGTGGTCAGCACGGTCTACCTGGAGCACCAGGGCCAACTGGTAGGCAAGGTGATATTGGACCTCCTGGCGCAGTTGGCGCAATGGGTGACAAAGGCGATGCGGGTCCTCAAGGAGAGCCCGGTCAACCTGGTTTCGAGGGTACTCCTGGGTTACAGGGTCCTGTTGGAGCGCCTGGACAGGATGGACCTCCTGGACTGCCAGGCCCACCTGGAGACATGGGGCCCCCGGGCACGCAAGGACCTAAAGGAGAACTAGTGAGTTTCCCCTGCACTTTGAACTGTAGTAGTTACTTAAGGGGAATTTTGTTCCTATATGGTTATGCAGACGAAACAATATATCTCCATTAATTCAGTAAGTACACAACTACATTGAAAGGCACCGGAGAGCCCGTACCTCATTGTTCCTACGAGGTATTATCCTCTCCATTCTTTATGCATGCGCGCGCAATACCAGTCAGCCAAGCGCAAAAATTTCAAAAAAGTTAACCTTGATCATATGGCCAGTGTGAAAGCTAGCATCTTTGAAGTGTACATTCAAGCATAGTCAAGCTGTTGGTTTGTTGATCTAAAAGGTGACAGTTCAACTCCATCATAAGGATGAAGTTTCAGCAAAACTTAACAACATTTTTGGGAGCTAGAGTTTGACGAATGCAAAAGTGATCAGTTACAAAGATGAAAGGACAATTCTGTAGGTATTTTAATCGTTTCGTGTAAGAAAGATACGGGAACGCCGACGTTCCGTGCGTTGATTTATACCAATGAAGTCGAGTAAACAAAACACCTGGTAGACAAACTTACCACATTACCAGAATAATCTGTGTGTAAGAGATGTGAAGCATCCAGATTAATTGTCTGCCAATTCATTTCACAGTTTCAAAGGTTGGGTAAAATGTGTGGACAAAAAGTTCAGCTTTAAATGCTGCTGACTGCGGAGGCAAAGATCAATCAACCTACTAACCATTTCCAATACTTCATGGACGAACAGGAAGAAATAACGGATGGGCAGTGTAATCAATGTGAAAGACCGCCAGCGCACCAAAGCTTTACAAATTAATCTTAAGTTCTTGACAGTGAGTTCAATCACTTACGTAAAAAGAAAGACCTCAGATCTAGTAAATGCAAAACGTCATGCGGATCACTTTAAACCGAAATTAGGAAGATTGTTCAACTAGTTTTATACAATCCCAGAAAAGTAATTAAATCCCATCTATATGCAGAGTCGGACAGTGCTAGATTCCTATGACGAAAGTCGGTGTACAATATGACTGTTCATAAGAGGTTGTGAATATTAACAGTTAGAGTTCAATCCGTAGGGTTTGTTTATTTTAAAACTTTGAAGCACTAACTCACAGGGGGGGATATCATGGCTTAAAACACTTGACGAATAGGCTTGACTAACTTTTGTGGGTATGCAGTCAACAACGACAAAACGTACAGACAAGCACAGCTTTGACTTGAGTTTTGTAGGGGATATTCGACTTGTGGGACTGATGGGCTTGCTCCCTAATGAGGTTACGAGGAGTTCTCTCATTGAAGTAAGTCCGCAAGGTAGATTGTACCTTTCCAAGGAAGGACGTTCCTCTCTAGTAGATGATCCCTGTGACGAGGGTGTACTGTATGTCTGTACGCCTTATCCGCACTTGAACGCTGAAACACTGCTCCCTGTAGTTAATCACAGACATGACTGTTTGAGCTTTTCTGGTGTACCATGTGTGCATCGTGGTTGATTATATATGTTTTACTTTCATACAGACATGATTCTAAACGCAACATGGTCGTCCAGTTACCTTCGACGAAATTAGCTGGCAAAGACAGTGGTAGTTGTTCATCATGTTCCAGTGATGGGATTTGGGGGGAAGGCAATATACTTTTGTCGCCCGGAAATTCTAAAAGACAGAGTGAAGCCAGTCGTGGAATTTTCACGAGTACAACTTGAAATCCTGAATATCGTGGTCATAACAAACAAGGCTCAGACGGTATCGTTCCGACACGTCAGATGCAGTCGAGCCGTTCAGTGAGCCGATGCCTGTGTTTTACATACAATGGTGTAAAAACTGAGTAAAGAAAAGTGCTTCTTCTGTTCATAGCTTGTTCTCATGGTCTTTTTCTTACGCTCAGACACCCTACTTACCAATTTCTCAGATTGTGTGTATTATCAAGTGGATTGAGCATCACTGCAGATCAGATACAAGTCGTTGGAATTCCCAGTGCAAGTGAACAGTAATGAACTCATTAAACAAATCGGTTTGACAGACTATCAGAATACGAAATGAGGAAGTCATGAAACAGTAGCTTGACAATACTTCAAAGGCAAGACTGATCAAAAGGTGTCAGACGTCTGTTGATTTTGAATGCCATCCAGATGGAATAAAATCCCCCGGAGGAGCCATACACTTAATGAGACATATGAAAACGGGTGTTTTACGTGTGTGAGGCATGTCAATTCTTCCAGCCTCCAAAACAGCCACTAAGTGATAATTGAATGATATCGATCTGGAATGCCGGTATCTCTGATACACAAACTCTTCTTTGTTAACTCCATCCATCAGATATTAACCCACTGAACACACGTGAGATTGTCTGGGACCTGGATCATTCAGTTTGCGTTGACACCTAATTCGTCAAGCTTTGAAAGCGCTCCGATAAGGACGTGAAAATGAACAGACTTCCTTTCTGAGCCGCTGCTGAAGGGTATACTTAGGATAGTTGATTAGGTGATGGGATATGAGGTTCCATTGTGTAATGTGTGGCTTCATTCCTAAGTATTAAAGCACCAGTAGAACGTGTGGACACTGGAGAATGGTAGTGGACGACTGCTAGGAATGTGGATTAAAGTCAGGCGTGAAAAATAGTGGTTGCTTTGAACATTTTAATGTCGTAGGATAGTTGCTTGACAGTAAACAACTTCTTAGGTCAAATCAAAACAGTATTAAGTGTAAACGACATTGATAGATGTCTTCCAGATAATTATGGTGAGTGTTTTTGCCTTGCTTTCTAGGTTCAGCGGGTGTATGAGACGTAAAGCAGGTGGTAGACCTAAGTCGTGACATCACGAACAAGTCTTAGCAACTAGCTGAATTTGACATACGAGAGACATTCCTTTAAAAAATTAACAATCTTTTTAAGGGGACTTTGATACAGCCCATCCATTACTACACCTTTGGATCACAAGTTACTTAGCGAATTGTTAATTGGCAAACCATTCATCAGAGAACTATATTGAATCTTAAAATAAGTACTACAGAACTGCTGCCATTCACTCACAAATCCCGTTCTCGACCGTTTAATATTTAGGTGGATAATTATATTGAAACTTCGCACTGCAGCAAAGATCTTATTTCGCATAGCCGAGTAACGATCGTTATATTTCTTCGCCCTTGTAAACGTTTCATTAATCAGTACGTTCTAACCCCTCCCTTATCTTCTACAACTGTCCTCCAGGGTCCACAAGGTTTAGCTGGACCAGTGGGCCCCCGAGGACCAACCGGAGCGAAAGGTGTGACCGGACAGATTGGAGAAGACGGTGCTCCAGGACCTCGAGGGAAGATCGGCAGCCCGGGCCTACGGGGTCCACCAGGCCCAATCGGACCTGAGGGTCCCCCTGGTATGACAGGGCTTCAAGGTCCTTCTGGCCCAGCCGGTCTAAAAGGCGTAAAAGGCGAGACAGGGGAAGCAGGTCCAACCGGTGAGCCTGGGAGGAGAGGGCCAATCGGACCTGCTGGTCCCAGAGGAGAGCCAGGTGCCTTAGGAGATGTAGGACCTCAGGTAAGTGTTATCGAAACGTGTTATAACTGCCACCCCACTTGTAGGTTGGACATCCCGTTCGGTGGGGTCTAAATCACCGAACACTATGTAGAATCTGTGAACTGATATTTTGTAACACGACTAGGAATTAATCGGATAGTTCCGATAGCGCACTTCATCGAACTTGGTAAAATCGGTACTAACGGGGAGTTTGTATCAATACTGCAAGCAAGAGTGAGCTCAATCGTGTAACATATATCGCGTTTATACTGTGGTTTGGTTGTACAAGTACTTTGTATCTCGTACAAAACCAACCTGCTGGAAGCCAAAAGTATTTGTGAAGTTTCCACAGCAGAAGCATTCTTGACGGCCTAGGAGAATGATCTCAAATTAACACGGGATGTTGTCGGAGGTTACGTAATATGGGGATTTTTTCGGTTTCTGCGATTCCCTTTCCTGTTGCTAATTCCAGGTTCTTCGTTTTGTCTCTTCCTCCCACCTCTCATTCTTGTAAACCACTTCGCGAACGCCATACAGGGACCCGTCGGACCGGTAGGCAAGCAGGGAGAGAGAGGCCCGGATGGTCCAGCTGTAAGTTATTGGTGTGATCCCCACAATTGTTTAACATCCTTTATAAATTTCGATTTCAGGCGTACCAAACAGCTTTGTTCGAAAGCTAGCAAATCACTTGTATGTATTCTAAACAGTAACAACATGATTTATGGCAATCTTTATCCCGGAATTGATTATTAACGGTGGTCAGTTGATGAGTTACTGTGAGGAAGTTTCATTCAATCGTGAGTGATGTCTAATAAATGTGCATGTACTCGACAGTCAGTCCAATGAATTAGTGAGGGTTTAATTCGTCGTCTTACAGCAGCCGGGATATCAATAACGGAACACAAAACTTGCAAAACAAGTTCAGTGGATTTGGAGATTTCGACCTAACTCGGAAGCGCCCTGATCGGACAGTTATGGACGAGAGTTACCAGACAGTTACTGTCTCATGTGGAGACTATCGGACTACCTAGTTGTAACTCACAAGCGGAAGTAGCTGGGCTTTTACTTATAAACTTGACACACCTAATGTGGGGCCAGAAGGGCGATGGCAACATGGCTGACTCATGAGATCGTGGTCAGAGTTCAAGTCCCGGTTGTGGCAAGAATGTACACCACTAATGAGCTCTGACGAGAGCGAACGTAGAATACAGTAGTTCTTTTCCAAAGAAGCCGGCTGGAAGCTTGTCTTAATACGGAAGCTGCCAGTAAGTATAAGTGATGTTTACTTTTAATTATAACGGTTATGTGGAACCACACAGGCATTTAGTGGAATAGAACCTAAAACAAAGACCCACTGAGGAAAACAGTCGAAGCTGGTGGGCAGAAAAAATCAGCCGATGAAAAGCAAGCAACCAGAACCAGTTAAAAAGCACGCTGTGGATCCTAAGTATAGTCTCCTATTTTACTCAACTTATATGAACTTATCTTTATCCACCAAATTAAATCGTTCAGGTAGGAGTGAACTGCCCTTCTATATGGGTCGTTGGTAGATACGAAAAGCCGCATTGACCCCAACACAACAACTGGAGTATTCTCCCAAAGAAAGCTCACACTCGTATCTACCCTACAGGTTCCACGAACAGACCGTAATTTGACCATGCCAAGCAAATATCGCAGAGGTCGCTTAGGTACTTATTTATACGATCACAAGCTTGCCATCAGTTGACAAAATTGGAATCCAGTGTTACGATCCGAAACGGTATGCTTCATTATCGGAACCATAATGACGTTGATCAATAGTGGGGAGAAAACACCACACAGAGGAGACAACCGCAATGCAAAACTGATTGAGGACAGTTAACATCAATTCCGGTACCGAAAGGTCCATCAAACCACACCTTGAAACAGGAAGGGGTAACTCGCGTTCACTCGTCTATCGAATTCTCAGTAGCTGGGATTACTTAGAGGACGGCAGCCACAGGGATCAGATTATATCAGCAGTGTTCATTTTGAATGACTGTAATTGTTTTTGTAATTACGTGGAAATAAAAACTTTGTGCAGCTGTGTTTAGATGTGTGTGTGTGTGTATGTACATATATATGTACAGACTGGATCTATCAGCTGTAGTGAAAAAATCAGCACAGTAAAAATATTCTCGCTGACATGATGACAAAACACTGGAAACCATCAGCGAACTTGTAGGAGTTATCAGAGAGTAATAATTGTTTTGATGAATGACGATAGAATAGTTCCCAAAATACAGCTTACTTAGTTTTGTGGTTCGATTTTGACTCAGAGGTTTTGCCAACATTTTGGATCATACGCATTGGAAATACCCAACTGAAATCTTTTCAGTTCTTTGTTATATTGTGTCGCGGAGATTGATTATTAATCATTCGTAAGATTAAGCGGAGTTATACGATCTAACGTGGTCACTCGATGAACATTTCTATTTATGCAATCACTCTGTTTTCGTTGTTATTTCGATAAGAAGATCAGTCTAGCCAGTGTATTGTTAAAGGTTATTTTAAGGAGTCTCGTCATATTTCTAAGATAGCTTATCCATTATGCAGTATGCCCAGGAAAATTCTGTTGAATCGTATGATAGAGAGTACAAAACTTGACAACAAGTTCCAATCCACATACCGTCAGACAAGCCCTCACTTATACGGTACATAAGTGCAAAATTGCGTAAACTCTCCACATTTTACAACAGTGCTTTCAAGCACCCAGGTAGAGGTATGATACCAAAACTTCTTGCGTAGATTGAAGTTGACCATTGTTTTATCCCACCTAACTAACATTCTTTGGTTCGTAGGACAGAAGTTATTGGTGCATTTTTTTGACACTCTATGGGTTTATACTGATTTCGTGTAAATCACAATCATTTATCTTTTTTCCGTTCACTTTACGAGATCAGCTTGCTCTTCTGTCTAACATGTTTTTTTTTCAAAGATGTTATTTACATAACACATATTAAATTGTACGCATTACTAGTATCTCTTACGAGTGATTAGCTGATAAGTCGGGCCATTCGGTCTACTGGCTTATTCTATAGAATAAATATTCATAAATTTCATGATGGCTTCATAACAGTTAATGTTAAAATAAACCAGTTGCGGCTTGCCTTCTGTTGACCGCAAAACTAGTTCTCCGTCTTTGTCTGTTGACCAGTTGCGTGTTACGCCATCGTACAGCCTTGCTCGATCATTTCATGTGGCAAACGGTTTAAACACGGTGACACTAACACATTTTTACGCACTGTATCTCAATGTCTTACCCAAACCTTATTCATTTATTTGTTAATCATTATTGCATGCACTTTTTCATGCTGGTCCCACTTCTCTCTTGTAATTATTCAGTCTGATGTCAGTCTTAGCAACAACAAACAAAAAAGCATTCATAAACATAGAAATGTTTCTTGACAATCTTTTTTCAAGTATTGTGTTGCTTGTGACATATTTGCTGAGAAAATCCCGTCCGATCTAATCCATCCTCTATCGTTTCTCAAATGTGTCTATCCATTTTTATTGCTCCAACATATCAAGCACATAAGCTTCCATTTACACATAGGACCGCTTCATTCGAACTGTAAGTCACATCAGAGGATTATTTATTATGTAGAATAGTAGAATAACACTCCCATTATATTCATAGATTATGGCCGTTTTTTACCAATAGGCTGTCTAGTAATTGAGTGACTAGTTCTCTGCTGACTGTTCCACCTAGGGAGCCCAAGGTGACCCTGGCGATCGAGGCAAACCCGGTCCGAAGGGAATGAAGGGTGCTGAGGGTCCAATTGGGCCAATTGGACCTCCGGGTCGAAAAGGCGAGAAAGGTGTACCTGGATTGGAAGGCGAACGAGGTCCAATGGGTCCCAAAGGAGACATGGGCCCAATAGGACCAGGGGGAGATGCTGGACCACCTGGACCGACTGGTCCAGAGGGTCCAGAGGGGCCAATGGGGTATCCAGGCCCACCAGGTAACTTTAACTCATTGATCCAGACAAACGATGACATTTTTATGCATTCGTATCTTTGATCAAAATTACAAGGTTTTTAGACACACATCCTCCCTATCTTGCTTGCTGCTATGGCTATTTTCTTATGGAGCATTGATTTTGTAGTGTCATTAGAATAAGGCCATTCTACATCGCTTTGTAGCAATGCTAGATAACCTGCCTGAGAGCTACAAGGTAGCTGTAACGAGACAAATCTGTTTGCTAACTTTGATTACGTAATAACGCGTTCCCGTCACATCGGTTCGTGTAACTAATGTTGTATGCGGTCAACTCAACTTGGCTGGCCGTGCAGTCACATGCACCTGTTTGGACTCTCGAACGTTATGGTTGTTATGTAAATCTCGAAATTCAATCATGTGGTACATAGAGGTTCACAGCGTCGGAATAGTACGTATGCACTACTCCACTTAAGATTTATGACCAACTGACAGTTTTTTAACCTTACAATTGTATTCGCTCAGCACGGCATTTATTTATGTATACATTTATGTATGTATACATTTATGTATGTACACACAAGGAGAAGTCATCTTTCCCAGATATATCAGATTCCTGACGAAAAACCGGTATCAAACAATCGTGGATGAAACAGTGGACGAAAGCATATTTTAATTGGGTCTACCGCGCACGCCCAGTGCTGTGGCATTGATCGTGGGTCAGAATTTGAATTTCCACACTTATTTCGAGTCCCAGTATCAGCAGGAAATGGCGACATTCTAGGTTAATAAAACAATTGGAGTACGGCCACAAAAACAAACCTAGTCATAGGTGTTTGTCACTTGTCGAGGCATAGATGTTGATAACTGAGTCGTTTAGTTGTGACATACCTTCCGTCTATTGAGCGCTGCAGAATGTGGTTACCACCTAGTGACACCTCGACTGCACATCGATGCGTGAACGTAAATAATGGGCCAGGTAATCAATGCATTCAAGAACTGTCATTAAGGTGGGTAGAGGTCATAGCCTAGTGCTCCACCTGTGAACATATCACATTTCATTCCTATTTTGAAATTTCCTACTTGTATTATTTGTTCGATCCTGTACGCCTGTTTTCTTCAATATAATTGCAATTGTATCTAGAGCGTTAAACGCTTCTCTAACGGAAATTTCATAACTGTTTGTGACTGTGTTGCATAACAGTACGGTGCATTATCAGTGTACTTAGACAGTACTGATTTTTGGTCTTTGGATCAAAGACGACTCTCACAGGTGAACTATAAATTTTTGCCGTTCACTTCAATGCTGATTCTGTATTTTAATCTGTAACCGTAAATATTTAATGCAGTAATATGCTTGTTTGTGTTACAAGGAATATCCGTGAATGAGATAGGAAAAATGCAACATCAATGAACTGATTGCCAGATTTAAATAACTGCAGAAAAGAGATTTATTTATATCGGCGGGACAGTGAAATAGATGAACATACTGTAGAGAAACAAGGGGGAACATTAGGTTTGAGAAGAAAATCTATGGTCATCCCACATGAAAGAACGCAATCTATTACAACATAGAGTATTAGTTGGTTGTGAGTTGCATACTCAGATGAACAAAGTGATACCTGTATGATCTGTATTCAGGTGTGTTTGAACTAATGTTAAATTTAGTGACTGGCTTGTCACTTAATGTACGATGGGATGTGGTGAGCTGACTGATCTCATGAATGAGGATCAGATCAGTTCGAGCAAAGAAACCACAAAGGTTATCTTTCCGTTGCTGCAATCGAATGTCATGTAGATTAATAGCTGGTTTCGCTGAAAATCGTAAACCCATACATTTGATTGCCTGTACTGTACACTTACTAGTCCTTACCTACAAATGTCACTGAATTTTGTTAAACCGTACATATTCTTACCAGGACTACCAGGAATGCAAGGTCCGAAGGGAGCCCAAGGGCCAATTGGCATTCCAGGGCCCCCAGGTGCCATTAAAATTTTGGATGTGAGTGAAGGTTACTATCACTTTGAGGATCAGCCACGAGTCAAACGGAGTTTGGATAGCATTTTGTCCAAGAAAGATCCGGGTGAGTGCAGTCATTTATTGTTTGGCTTTTACGAGTTTCTATTTTCTCCTGTCTTACGGTTCATCGATATTTCAAATACAGTGCATAACGCGCACATTGCTGCAGATTTCGTGTACAACCCACGTGGCCGTTTGATAAAAGTTAAACAGTTTGAAACAATGGTTCCCATCGACAAATTTGAAAAAGCCAATAGTAGCATGTAAGATGTCTTGCACAATGACATTTCGTTCGCATCTCATCGGTTACTTTTGCGAAATGTCATTGCGCAAGACATCTTACATGCTACTATTGGCTTTTTTCAAATTTATCGATGGGAACCATTGTTTCAAACTTTTACGGACTCGGCTTCCCAAAGATTCTCCGAAGAAACTCAACAATATTGTCGGTTTATTTCGCAAAAGTAACCGATCATAGCTTCCGTTTCTATTCAGATCAAATAGCGTAGCTGCTGCTCCTGTTCAACACCACTGGTGTCGTTTCCATTGTTTACAGTTGCTCTGTGTGTGAACACAGGAACGTACACATGCAGCGGCTGTTGGGTCAATTGAAGTATACCAGCTGATTCTTTAAGTCACTGTGATCAATGTTACTCAGTCAATGACAAACGTGTTCAAAAAAGTCATCCGAATCTAAAATCCCACAAGGATAAAAAAACCCACCTTAATGTCGTTTCCTGAACACATTGGACTTGGAAAGGCAGTAATATGGTAGCTGGTTCCCCATTCGCCAAACCTCAAAGCAATATCAGTAGTTTTTAACAAATAACATTTGTCCGATGAAACTGCCTGGGTCACACCGGAAAATCGGAACTTCATTTGGGGATACACGCGCACAGCCAGCAAAACCGGTCTCTGTCACATGCCGCCATTCCCTTAGTCGTCTGTACCAGCTGTAATCCGATTGGACGATGTTGTGATCGACAGACACACATACACACACACTCGCGGTTCACGCAGCGCGTGGTTCGTCGGGCTAACACAACAAGCCAGACAAACTAGGGACACTGCGGTCCATACGTGCATTTCCAAAGCCCCAGGTCAGTACCGAGCGAAACACGCTTTCCATACAGATATATACGACACACGAGTCATACCTCTGGCAGTGTACAGAACGTTATTCGGGCGACATTTACATAACGGCTTCCAGTCTCAATCAATTAATTGATTCTACTGGCAATGTGGTTCGGTGGGAAAATCCAGCAGTCCTCACAACCGAGTCCGATCACCAGCCACCTCCAGTTGCAGTTTCAGGGAGAGCACTAGGTGGATCACGGGACCGACACCTCGAAAAGCAAACACGAACCACTATAACTTAATTAGTGGAGTGCTTACAGCCTGTATTTTTACCAGTAAAACAACGATACGATAAGGTGTGTGGCGCGGTTGTCGAATCGAATATTCCTTTCCACACAGCCACTCGCATTTGATACAGGTTATTGAATGTTCTATACACATCCAGATCGATAAGAAGTGTTTTACAGCTCGGACACTTTCAGACCAGAGAGAACAGGTGGCGCAAGAGATGAAAATGTTATTTTGACGTCCACAAATGTTCGCACCATTGAATCCGTACATCGTCTATCGTTGAAAACAACCAGTCAGATTGTAACAGATTCTCAATCAGGACACGGGATACACGAGCCTAACACTGACGCTTATGCAACACCACCAGTCAAAATCCCATTGGGGTGGTCTGGGTCTCTTAACGAACCGATCTATATGGTCAAGCTGGCGCTCTGTTTCATTACACAATGTATATGTGTATGTGCAACCCTACTTGGTATTGAGTTCGTGCGCGACATTCCGTTTCAGTCGCTGTAGTCAAGTATTAACTCCCCGTGCGTTTAGGAAGCAGTAGTCGGATTACACGATACAGTCAGTGATTGTCGTGGATAGTCTTGAGTAACAGTTAGGTTCTGATCGACAGTAATGGTTAGTTTGGCGAGCTTTTTATACGACCGGTATCGACATTGGACTGCAAAAGTTAGCGACAGAAGAAACGGTTGGCACCTGAGTACTTAATAGGATGGCATATTTCGTCACGAATTCTTTAATATCGGGACGTCAAATTCTGACATTCTAGGGAGCAGTAAATCCTTTGAACTGGACCACTTGCGTTCCTGAAGACTGTGTATCCTTTTCTCGACAAGGAGTTGAACACCACGTTACGGGCAAGTTGTAATAAGTTGTTGTAATCGATTTCAATTACAACACTTCTGAGAAAGGTCACCCGAGGTGGTTGAAACGTAGAGTATTACAACTTGCTCGTAACGTTGTGTTATTCCCAATCTGTTTATCAATAACATGTTAAAGAAGACGCCCAAACTGTTCACGACAGTAATGGTTAGTTTGGCGAGCTTTTTATACGACCGGTATCGACATTGGACTGCAAAAGTTAGCGACAGAAGAAACGGTTGGCACCTGAGTACTTAATAGGATGGCATATTTCGTCACGAATTCTTTAATATCGGGACGTCAAATTCTGACATTCTAGGGAGCAGTAAATCCTTTGAACTGGACCACTTGCGTTCCTGAAGACTGTGTATCCTTTTCTCGACAAGGAGTTGAACACCACGTTACGGGCAAGTTGTAATAAGTTGTTGTAATCGATTTCAATTACAACACTTCTGAGAAAGGTCACCCGAGGTGGTTGAAACGTAGAGTATTACAACTTGCTCGAAACGTTGTGTTATTCCCAATCTGTTTATCAATAACATGTTAAACACGACGCCCAAACTATTCAACTTCATTCGTACTACATTTGGTGCGGATATCTTACAAAGGACAGACGTGCATTCCGGTGTACTCCATGTCAATCTGGCAGAAATGATTGAAGTAGTTTTATGTATACAATCTGTACATTTAACCGAAAACGCTTGACCGCAGCGTTCACAATTCGAACCTCGGTTGGTGCACTTCAAACAGAAGAGTTGAACTACTCGACCCTCTGTTTTGTTAGGATTTTTAAGCAATGTGTGAGTCAAAGATAAATAACTGGGACTTGGCTCCAACTAATCATAACATTAGAATGATTAAGGTATGCAGAAGAAGAGGACTAAGGTATATAATAGTAAGGTGCATAATAGAAATAGGTATAATCGTGGGAATGATTATAGACAGACAAACAAGGTAGACTGGTACAGAGAAAAAAATAATATCCGGGTTGATAAAAGTACAGATAACAATAGACAGACGTACACGGTGTGTCCGTAATAGTGAAGTAGCAGGATCACATTGTGGCGATGGGGGTGTTTTGGGGTTGTGGTTTAGCTCACGTCCTCGTATCCATTGGTTTGGTGCACTAATGAAGCGCCAAACGTCCCAGACGCGGCGTTGGATGTTGGGGTTGTGTTGCATTGCATCCTGCGTCTGTTGTCACGTCCATGTCTGGGCATCACATGCAATTGGTGAGCGGGCTTGGACAGGTGCAGTGGATACGCGCGTGCCTCAGGCATGGGGACAAAAAGACCTACGGTTCGTCGAGTGAGTGGGTTGGGAAACACGTAGTGGAGATTGTCCGATCACATGCTGGTCTGTGAAGTGCGTGGTGTCGGTCTGCGGCCATGATGGTGGGCAGGGTGGATGCACGCGTGGCTGGGACAATGAAAGCACAGTGTCTGCTGACCAGATACGAGGCGAATGGAGGTCTACGTTTGAGCCCTCCGTTTTCGCGCATGACACTGGGCCGTTGCAGGATTGATCAGTGGACTCAATCACCTCGAAAGCAAAAGGTATTCTGCCTCCCTCACGCCTATAAGGTAAGTGTGCCGTCTGCAATACCAATGAATTCACGCTCAGTATAACGGAAGTATCTCATCTGTACACCCAAAGTAGCTAGCACACAGTGGATAGACAGCTTAGTTCTCTAGAGAACAGCCGTGTAATTTGTCCTGTTCAATCTATGGTCACGTGGTCAGGAATCTCTGGTCAATGAGAAGTCAACTAGTTCTTCAAAACTACCTAACAATCGTCATACCGATATTATCGATTTTGATAATAGTAAGCATAAACTCAATAATGCATGTCATGAAATGAGTGTCTGTAATGAGGATTGTAAGTTCTACATGAAAACAAGCTATTACGATTGACAGTGACCACAGTCACCCCCAGCTAGGGAAATCTTAGCAGGGTTTCAATATGTTAATCGCGGACATTTACTATGCCAAGTTCATCAATGCGTATCATCTTAACACAGATGAGACAATCGCTCCAAGCAATCTTCCATCGATCGGTGCGGTGCTTCGGAGAGTGTATGATCGCATCGAGTATCTGGAAAATGCAATGAACATGTTAGATCGACCAGTTGGAACCAGACAACACCCGGCAAGGCACTGCAGAGATATTCTTAGTTCCACCGACTCTCCGGAGACCTTGAAATCGGGCCAATATTGGATCGATCCAAATTTGGGCTCAAAACTGGATGCATTTCCTGTAGAATGTCGTTTCAAAGATCATGGAAGAATCGGCTTGACTTGTATTCAACCGTCTGAAGACACACAAACGGTAAGTACCGATTTTCTATAGATTCATAACACTTTTATGGTAATATAAGAGAGTTAAAAGTACACCGTTTTAAAATTAGCTGGTATATGTTGCACCATATGCTCAATACATTTCAATTATAGTGCACAAATCGTTCCAGTACCAAGAAAAAATGCTTTCAAACCAGCGTGCCAATCAGTTATTCTGATATAAACACCACAACTTTTGTAGGATAAGTATAGTCCAAATATGAGATGAGCAGGTCACAAGCAAACAACTATCAACAGGAGATAGCCTGTGAGCCTGTTCGGACGTACCGACACGCCATGTACAGATGTCGATCCAGGCTGCAGTCCAATGTTCGGATGGTCCGGATGATTTTGCCGTTGCTCAATGACCAACAGCCATCGCCTACAACCCAAGCCTTTCGAACAAATATACTTTAGTTGAATTTAAACATGTTTAAAGCGTAAACTTTACATACTGATAATATTGATTGATAAAATTAAGTGATTTCACCAATCAGTGTGATCTGCCATTGATGAAATCTTTCATGTTTATTGGCCAAAACAGGTGTTCCTTTCAAAATTAACATTTGCGTTGAGCATGTGAGCATATGAAGTCAAGGTGCGTCTTGTTCTTCAATTCAACGGAATACCACAAATTACCTGTTTTTAGCCATTCACAGATGTTTCGGACTCCATTTTCACGTCACCTTCTCTAAGACAATAGTTTCATAATCTAATCTGAGTCATTACGACGGGCGGTAAATGACTGTAACTATCGTGACCTAAGATTGGTGACGCACTTCAGTATTAAAAACGGTTGCAATCGTTTTTACACTTAAAAAATGTCGTATACAACCTAGATAAGTTTCGTCCTAACTAGCAGTAGACCGAACTATGCTGTTTATGAATACCTATAAGGAGTGTCTGTGATGTAATGAATCAAGGAATGATCCTCAGTTTTGTTAGTTTTTATTCCAATCCAACAAATATTGTTTTCCACACAGTTCATTTTCTACTCTTCAAAACTATATAGCTACCGCTGACACAATTTAAAAAGACTGAACGGGAAGACGAATGGTGGTTGTCCAGTTTGAAAACACAGTTGGCACACCAGAACTTCACCCGACCAAAAGTGAGTATTCAATTTTTGTACATACATATGAGTTATTTATAGTGTACACTCCTGAATGTATTATGTGCCCATTACTAAGCGACTGATAGAACTAAACGATTAGCTGTCACTTTTATGTCAGTTAGATAGGCTCTGAAGTAATTCCAAGACGACCGACACTGTTATTGTATACCGGCTCGTGAACTTGGTCATATAGTGTGGACAACGAAAATTCACGGTACCTGTTTCTGATGTCCACTGTAGAAGGTGAATTAAGCGAACGGGAATACGAAACACTCATTTTTTTTATATATATTCACACTGCTCACTCTGGATGCGTCAACTTGACTGAAAGAACAGTTGTAATATCGAAAATACACTTTACTGGGTTCCAATGTGTGAGTCGGCTGTTTTAATTTCCCGTGGCTCGTACTGGAAGTTTAATATGTAAAGACTACAAGATCAAACAGAACAGAAAAGCCTTATTCGTTTCAGTAAATTATTAAACAATCCCATTTAAACAGACAGTCAAGTAATCTCCATTATAGCATGTAAATTTAGGCTCGGCACAGATTTCGGAAAAGGTGAGCTCCGGCTTGAATCAAACACGTCACAAAAAACATGTTCATACGCTTCACGGGCTCTACTATCTAAGTCACACTTATCTCGTAAGAGCATACAATTCCTGTTGTCAAATTCAGTTTAGCCAAAGCGCGCATTTTTCACAATTGCGTTTATTTGAGATACACAAATCTGTCATAATAACCATCGATATTTTCATGCTGCGTAAGTCTTGTAAAACTGAACAGTACCTGAAACAGGAATTTCTTTATCAGTGAAATGATAATTTGGCAATGTTAAATTAGAAGTAAACCGGTTGTTTACAGAAAATAATCCGATAAACACTCTTACTGCCTCATTTTTGACCGTAGTTTAGTTCCACTGTGTTTTATCATATAGGATCTCCTCATATCCGCTTTGCCTAAACATATTGGTCTACCATCACACATGTCAAATAGTTATCTAGATCTCATTCTCCTTTTTAGTAGTAGTAACTAACTGTACAACCATGACAATAAACAAAAGTCAACATAAACTGCTCACCTGCTTTTCTTCTCTCCCCCTTCAACTTTGGTTGCAGTTTTTCTACGCTCCACACAACCAGATTCGTTACCTGCATCTGTTACACCACAAGGCCGAGCAATCAATCACACTACTCTGTCGAAACACGGCAGTGTATTTCGATGGTAAACAGAATAATCACAACGCAGCTGTCATCGCTCGTTTATTCACTGAGAAGACGATCAACACGTACTCGGATCGACGCCTCAGAGCATTGAGCGGAAATACAGTGTTGGACGTGAAAGTACGCGATGAGTGTATGGTAAGTGGATTTCGGATCGAAATTGTGTGTAGTATTGGAAATACAATGTGGGCAAAAAGTCACTCTCTTTCCTGGAAAAAGAAACCGGTTGACAGAAAAGTGTTCGATCAGCTAAGAACTGAGAAAGCATAAAAGTACGACCGACAAAATGGGATTGTAGTCTACGAAAAAATGTCACAGCCCGTGACTTTGCTTAACGGTACCCGAATAGGATTTCACGGAAGATGAGGTCGGCCTCAGTATTTTGACAGCTACACACAGAGCCTCCACAGTCATCTATTCACACTGTATGGCGTACGAATGACAAAGCCATCTGATTACTCTCACTGGCGTTCGTGACAAGTTGGTTGCCACGTGTGTGTGTGGTTATTCTCAACCTGATATTCAAGCGTCACTGGAGAACAAACACCTGTAGATATTGCAATCCATTTATCAAATAAATTCATAGTTTTGGTGCTCAAAAGCAGCTTACTTGAAACTGTTCAAACCTTATCTGTTTTTTTTTGTTGACAAAAATAGCTGATTACAGAAACATTTCCGTTCACGCAAATGCGCTGGTATCTAGCTTAACCTACCAAGTTCCGGACAAAACCAAGGTTGAAGCGATCTACTAACCGGTCAACTTTGTCAAGACAACAAAAACACCCGAACTCACTACACTCCAATGTTGGTCAACGAATATATTAACAAAATTGTTACCGGTACGACTTGACAACCGTTTGATCACCGTTCAACCTACTGCGGCTCATTGATTTATTATTGCTCTTGGAGTAGCTTTGCTCCCCTCCCCACTTTCGATTTAGCACTCATCGGTGTTCTCCGCTGAGTAAACATTCTGTGATAGATCGATGGGATTCGCATCTAGCATTAGACGGAAACAATCCAATCGAAATAAGTCGGCTGATAACCAAGGTCAAACGCTACCCTTTTGTCTGTCGATACACAGTATGTGACCCTGTCTACTTGCAAACGAAAACTAACTTTACAAGCTACTCGGGCCGGTATCACTTTTGTATCAATAACGGGAATTTAAAATTAAGAGTCCAGTCGAGTTGAAATCAGTTAAATGTGTTGTATGGGCTTATCACAAAACATGTTTTCTTCCTTACTTATCACGTGACAGATCAGATACAGCAACAGTTAATCTCCAACGCAAAAAGACGCTTAAGAATGTGATTGGGCAGTGTCAAACAATTAACGAAAGTTTGCTAAGAGCCGAATAGCCAGTTATTCTCTATCTTACACTGCAGTGTCACCTAAAATACGTCATCGATTTTTCGTTGACTGTCGTTTGCAAGCCTAAATAGCTTCTTCTTGTCTGAAAACGCCTCTTTGATTTGCTGCTGACTGGCTGCACGCTCAGGATCTTACGTTGAACAGCCAGTTATTTCACATCTGATGAACGCTCCTTCGAATTAATAGTTAATTCTAAGATTTTCTTGCATCTCACTGCATCTGGTAAACTGCACCAACTTCACCAGTTGTCATCAAACAAAACTTCTCCCCCGAAAATATTAGAGAATTCTTTTGACCTTCTCTGTGCGCACACTTCAAAACACAGAACCAATTAAAAGTTAAAGAATGGCCTGATAAGACATTTTTGTTTAAAAATTGATCATATAATATTTTCCATTGAATCGTAACTTCGTTTCCCCCCCCCACCATTTTGTTGATGTATTCTTCAGGTCTGCCTGTTTTAAGTTAGCAAATCCAAGTTATTCGTTTACCTGGCAATCAACCACTTAATTGTATGAGTTGGTCCACTGACTTATTAAATTAGCTGACAAATACTGTTTTATTCACTAAAATCCGTATTTTATTATATGCGCTATCTGAAGATCCGAGGGTTATTTATTTATGGTGGACGATACCTACCCTAAAGGCCAACACGAGGACTTAACGAGTGATAATGGAGCAGAAGAGATGCGAGAGAGGTTATTTTAATTTCGTGGAATTGAGAGTTAGAATCTTCTTTATTCCGGATGTTTCAGTTTTAATGTTCATTTAGTGAATGCCAGGTTACGGGGAAGGGGAGCAACAAAGTCGTGTTTGGAAAGCTGCGGGGACGAGAACGTTGTGTTTCGGAAGCCAAAGAGTCAATAAACTGAATAAGTATGGAAACCATTACCCTAGATGAGGACCTTTCACAACAACCTTACGAGACAGAGTAGGCGATGTACATGACCTACGTAACCAAGCATGAGAAGATTACACAGGCAATGCATTGGTGTGTCGAGTCCTTCAACAAATGTCATCCCCAGTTTTCCATGGTCTACTTTAACCGTTTACTGATGACTATTAACACTTTCAAGAACTATCAGAGGCACGCACAGTGCGTGTATGTGGATATCGATCGTGGGAGCGTTCCGGTTGAGCGATCAAATTGATATTTTGGCCAGGTGTTCATTAATATCGGTCATACCGGTAGACCGATTCAGAGGAGCTGACTGCAACCATGTTGACCTAGTCATCAGTTTTATAAAATGCATAATGTGACAAGCAGAAGAGGGACACACAACGTCAAATGAAAGGGCTTCACAACAACTTGTTGACGTTTAGCATTGTCAGAAGAAATTTTATCAAAGTCTCAGTAAACAACGGCCATTACCTACCTAAAAAGAATTTTACGTATGTAGAGTGATTTGGCATAAAATTCTCTGTCGTTCAACCTTCAGTTGAGAAAAACGTGTCTAAACGTTCACAGTGATGTTGGAAACATTGACCATATGAATCAGTGCTCAACCTATCAATTCTTTCCCACCTACCACCATGTTTGCTCACTATTCGTTTGTTAACTATAAAACGTAACAGAACTTCACATTGGTTAATTAAAATAAAACTGAGTAGTTCTGCGTAGCCCACTTCACAAATAATGTTCAGAATTCTTTGACTAACTCCCGTCTCCATTTCACAGGAACGAAATTGGAACAAAGCCAGCAGTGTCTTCGAATTCACGGCTCGGGAGCCGCAGTTGTTACCCATCTTGGACTTACAGCTGAAAGAATTTGGTGGAACAGACCAAGAAATTGGCTATTATGTGGATTCAGTCTGCTTCAGTTGAGACCAGCTGGCGATCGATTGGCGACTGGTTTGAATTCGAATTTTGACAACGAGTTTTGTTTTGCAAATGTACACACAAGCACACAATTAAATACGCACACATGCGATTAAACGCGTGTATTCGTATACTCAGAGAAACAATCAATATCTTTGAATTTGACAATACAAACAAGGGACTACTTGCGTACTCTCTGATTAAAGTGGTTGTTAATTCCTTACATTCGCACAAAATGGAATGGATCAAATAGATGGTCTGTTGACAGCTTGATGCGTTTCGAACTATTCCTGGTAGACCGTAATGCATCAAAAGCCTGCTCGATTGTAAGGTTACGACGACATCTTCGCCACGCGCTTTTGGTCCAAACGAAACGTTACCGAAGAACTTAGAAATGGCTTGACTGAATGGCCTCGGTTATAGGATGTCTTGAGACACAAATTAAGTTTATAGAGTAAGATCACGATACACTCCACAAAGTGATTAACACACATGAAGTATACACGTGTTATGGAACATTCACCATGACTCCCTGGGCAGTTAACTAATGATCAGTGTTGATCAACATCAGTACGGAAAGGTCTTCAACATCCTGGCAGATGGCTACCCTGTGTACTACGATTGACCGTCTTGACAACAGGAAGTGGGAGTGAGGCAGTTATTGTTCAAGTTCGTCACCCATGTCAGCCGGTCTGCTTCGCATGATGTACGATTACGCTCATCGTTGACAACAGTTAGATCACCGAGTCACACATTGTTTGTTATAATCAGCACTATTGCAGATGATAAGAGCAATGGTTGTGCGCCATTCTGACCGACTCTGTCGGCCTACCACTTTGAAATTACTGTCGCGTATCTACTGTAGTGATCCCAACTAGTTAACCTTGTCATCTAGATGTTTACCACAATTAACATTCTGGTAGGTTGTGCTTGATATCACACCTTGGTTCAGTGGTTCGATAGTCGCAGACGGGTGTTTCATAAGATCAATTTGTGAACACGTCTGGACCACACCAAGTATGTGATACAAATTTCAGCGTGATGAGTTGGGCGAATGAGGGGCGATCGGTTAATTTCCGATGTGTAAGTAAACGCGCTACGTATATTAAACGTCTGCTTTCGTAATTAGTCTCAGATTGTCATCTTGTAACTACTAATGACTCCCTATTCAGCAGCTTCTTGAAGTATATTGGGATATTTCAAAGGGAAACATTTCGTTCGGTCCTATCATAACCGTCTACAAGGTGACCGGTGATTCTTCCGTAATCGAAACATAATCAACGGTAAACCGGACTATGTCACAATAGCACATTAAATTTCTCGGGCAGCTGCATTCGTCTATAAATTGATTGTTGGAATTTCCCTCCTCTCCTGGTCACGTGACGTGCTATAAAAATAGTCCAATCGACACTAATGGTATCAGTTCGTCGCACGTGGTATATAGATCGGTCAGAAGCTTTCCAAGAAGTGTACCGTAATTAAACAACGAAACTCTCTATTCGAGTTCAAAAAGTGCAAACCAACCTCCAATTCGGGTTCAAAACAGTGGCAGCTAACCTTCAGTTATCAGGCAAACTATTAATGATGACGATTAAGATGACGGTATATGTGGAATGGAATCATTACTAGACTTCCTGTTCAATTTAGAAACAAAATTGATTTCAAACTGAACATCGACCACTGGCCCTATTTCGAAGTGAGCTAACCGAAAGGTCCACTCTCAAAGGTTCTTCACATTAAGACGGTGATGTCCAAATAGGTCTGAGGACAGCAAAAGTCGCGTTCACTCGAAATGCACACGTTAGAATGGGTGAAAATTTTGCACTACGTTCTGCATTAGACTGCTAAACTGAAAGACGGTGAAAGGTAAACTGGTGGAAGAGAGTAAATGTGGTGTTACGAAATTATAAAAAAAACATTTGGAATGAGACTAAAAATCGGACCGCGTCCTGGCGAGCATCCATTAAACACAACACAATGATTTGCGGAGACGAGCATAAATCTACGGGCATGCCCTCAGATAGTCAGGCTATCCGAAATGAAGGCTGGGTCCGTTCTAGTTCGTCGACTGACCATAATGCTACCACAAAAATCTTATCACAGACGTTCCACAATGAACACAGTAGGACGTCCAACGAATGTTAGCTGCAAATCAAGAGACGCAACCGGTGCCGCAGTTTCAATACACTAAGAATTAGATGAAGCAATTTATGCTAGAAATGAGTGTATGTCGCAATGGGTGGTTGGGGTTGTGGTGAACCCCATACACAACGATTAGGTCGCCTTGAGCTTGCCCACACAAAATGGAAAATTGACGCAGTTTAAACACGCAGTGGTTAACACGGTTGCCTCATGATTGGAATGTCCGGAGTTCAAATCCCGGCCGTGGCAAGGATATGCACTACTGACGAGCTCTAATGAGAGCGAAACTCGAGTCTAGTGCTTCTTTTCGAAAGAGGCTGGCTGGAAAGTCTATCTGAATGCGAACGCTGCGATCAAATGTGAGTGATGGTCAACTTGAAAATTAAACAAACTGTCCAGATAAAATAAACGACCGAATGCGGAAATCCCAATTGTTGCATTTCGATGTTCATAACCAGTGCGATTCGCGTCCTTCATTAGACACGGGTATGAGACTTGCGCACGTGGGCTGTAGTCCAACCAACAATGGATGCGTTTGTTCGGCGACACTATCGGATGACACAGAGGGTTATAGTCAACAACCAAAATCCTCTGAGTCTGCATTCATCAAACTGAACCTCCCATTCACAAGCGTCTCCAACTCCATATTTATTGAGGAGCTCAGGTCGGACACTGTAGCGAACAAAGTTCGAACCATGACCATGCACATACCCATAAGATGAAAGGACCCTGCGATCTTATGATTAGCAACCCTAACTAACACGAGCCGTCTCACTTGTCTGACATAATAAGATAGACAGTATGAAGAATGTTTACTTTCAACTCGTAACTCGATACAATCTTAGTCAGTAATGCAGAAATTTAACTGCGCATGGCTCCAAGCTGTCCCCTTTCAAATATTTTGAACAATTTGAGAAAAAGAACAGTAAAAACAAAAACAAAATGAAATAACAGACTGTTAGACACGGGTTGACAAAATGTTAATTGCTCTCTATAAGAGTATCGAGTTAGATGAAAACCCGGTTGCTGTGTGCAGCTGTCTGTTAACCTCCATAAACGGACAACGGATTGGAATTAGTTTCTGTTACTCGTGGGACTACATGCACGTAGGAAGGTTGCATGAATGCCACAGAATGGATACCACGTTAGCTGTGCGTTTGGTCGAGTATCTACACTAGATCTGAGGCGGTAGACGCAACTGGGTTGTCACGTGCTTACCAGTCGGTAAATTTAACAGACAGTTCGATTGTTTGGAATGGATAACACCGGTCAACTTGGCAAACAAACCCAGAAATTTATTGGTGGTAAGCCGTGAACCCAACTAAAACAGGAGCCGGTTTTGTGAAACTGATCAATCATGATTCGTTGACCAGATGTGAATGACGATTTAGGTCGTAATACGGTTGACCAACGATCAAGAACATGATGCACATCAGCCGTAGATCTGATTGATGGGCAACTGGCCTTGTCAGAAGGTCATGATTAATTGGGAACAAACATCTAAATTGACTTCTCAAGGGGAATAAGTCCATCGGACTGAGTAATCAGGGATTTAGACCACTAGTTATTCAAAACCATTTAAAGTTTGCCGTAGTAGTTGCAGTTAAATTAACCTGATGACCAGCTTACTTTGGAAGGAAATAGCACCTGGCAGTTTAACCATCATAAAACATGCTTATCTCCGAATAGGAAGAAGAGTTTAAACTCACCCGATGACAGTGATGAGACCTTCTAAATCGAATGGGGTTAACTGGACAGCTATTCTTATCGGTACGATCAGACAACCGTATCATTACTCAAATACACGCATGGATGGAGGTTTAGAAAGGAGACCAGTGGCATGGTGACCAACAATCTTAATTCACAAAAACGTAGATCGGAGTTGGAATCCAGATGAACTCCGAAAGTGAAACTATAATTAAAGGTTCTCGTTAAGAATGGACCACGTGAAGTTGTTAACTTAACGCAAAATGTGCGGGCAAATACCGTTGGTTTACAACCTGTAAGAACGATAATATTCTATGGAGTATGATAGCATGTTTAGTACGTTTCTATTTGTCAAAATTCGCCGGAAACACATGGCAGGCCTTGCAACTGAGCTATTACAAGTTAACTATAGCGCCCGTCGTTCCTATGCATGCATGTGTGGTAGAGGTACATTGTGTACTCACGTTTGACCAGTGGAAACAATCTTGAAACTTGTCACGTGCTCCCCGTGGGAGGTGAACAATAAACATATACTCCTCATGTTAACAATCTTTACGAACTTGAAAGAACTACCAACAGTCTTGAAGCACACTAAATTTCCTTACAGTTTAGGCAAGTACTCTTGACATTTGCACCGACCAACAGACTTTATTGAACATGAGATAAGTGGCAAAAGGAACCATCAAATCTTCCAACATTAAGATCACCTCGATTGTGTGTCTCTACCAAGGCGATTGGTGTGAGGCAGTGTATAAGATGGATAGCGTATCCATTGTGAGTAGGCAGGAATGAAGAGTTAGTAAGCAATGCTTTAGTAACGCCAATTGACCACCAGCAGGAAATGGTGCACATCAATTGAGAGTCAACCACGAAACGTTCAGGTTGATCCACCACCCAATTAAGGAATAGCAGTAGTTCTTAAGACAGGATTTTAGTCGAATAATCGTTGTGGTATCGGCAACTTTACGGAACAGCTGGAATATCCGTGGAGTACAAGAGTTGTGGGTTTGATACATGTCCAACCCGACTGATTCAAGTTTCAGTATCTGTACTACTACGGCTTAGCAGAACGCTACGCATACACGAACGTTGAATTGGACCAGACGAAGGTGGCAACAAGAATAATGGCTACCAAGATTCCGTAACTTGGGCACGCAATCAAAAACGATCAGTCTTTCCCATTCTATTGAATGAAGGTTGAAATTTTCCGTATCACGTAGTGGATTATTCAGTCCGATTTAAATGAACGTGCATAGGGTCAGACCTTTGGATGTATGCCACTCGATACCTAATTATACTGGCAATTTTCTGTAATGAGGAATGTGAGAACAAGTTTACAAATAGAATGAAAACACTTTCAGATAACCTATATCCACCTATTTCACATTGTCTGGACCTTTTGTAGAACCTGTATGGCACTTGCCACTTGAAGGACCTCAACTGCAACGCCATTCCAGTCAAGCTATGTGGCTTATTTCCACTTATAAATTTTCAATAGTACTACCGCCGAATATGTAGTCTCTCAATATTGACCTCCAACAGGGAAGCACCGTGATCTTCACGTGAAGACAAGAGGTTCTGATCAAAAAAGCTTGAGACTCATAACCACAAATCCGACGCCTCGAATTCCGGCCAAAACTACGCTCCAGTCATTGACCACTTGGGGCGTCTCTGATCAAAGGTTCGACGTAGTCCTATCACTTTGCCTTCACTGGAGACATACAAGTTGGAATAGGCAGTACAATGTGTATTTACCTGTTCAACCGAAATTCAGTAGAGGGTAAACCTGTTTTCCGATCAACTGGAGGACGGAAGTCACTATGTAGCGTGGAAATTTGACAGTTTAAACAACCTGCCCAGATAAGATGAACGACTGAATACGAGAGTCCGTTCTGTTGCATTCTGATGGTCACACTCCATCCAGTAGATGTTCTTCAATGGGTGCGAGCATAAGGTTTGAAGATGTGGGCAAAACAGCGCGCTGTATATGTCAGTGTAAGACGTTCATCAGTGAAAGTGCCAATTCAGACTGCGATCAACATGACGATGGATGGGTTGGCTTAGTAACACTATCGAACGACGCAGAGGGTTATATTCAACGACCAAAATCCTCTGGACTTCTCATTCACAAGCGTCTTCAACTCCATATTTATTGAGGAGCTCAGGTCGGACACTGTAGCGAACAAAGTTCGAACCATGACTATGCACATACCCATAAGATGAACGGACCTTGCGATCTTATGATCAGCAACCCTAACTAACACCAATGGTGCTAATCAGAAACACCGCATGCTACATACCACCCTCGATAGGAAAACACACACCTCCGAGTCACTTCGAACCCACATACTTCACAATACAACCGAATGATTGCCAACAACATCAGGATCCAAAAACCACTCCCCTTGGTGTGAACAACTGGAAGATATACACACGAAATAGAACGATCACTTCTTCCGTGATTGTTTTCGGCATCATCGCCTTTCTGATGAATTTCAATCATGAAACCATAGCGGACTAAGTGCAATTCAGTGCTGCTTCCGAGAAAGAAACGGTCCAGTGATAGAAACATTGTTATCAGATAAGCAGTTTCCTCGCATTTGGCACCAACTTGATGATTCAAATCTCCCCCGAAGCATGTGCAAAACGCTTTTTTAGATCCACATATTCTCATTCTCATTCATGTGGAAACAGTACAGTACAGTTGTTGGACTAAACCCACCTTGATCGTCCGCTGAACGGATTGCTAAACTGACCCCAAAAGGTCGGTCTTCTGTTGACTTCTCCTAATACACTGAGTAGCCCTGTTTAGATAAGGGAACAGGGCTTGAATGTACACACCTCAGCAGGTGAGCGTACTAACAAGCTGGACGCCATCGACAGAGTTCCAGGATGAAACTTCACAAACATTTGGGTTACTGTCCTAACTATATAGTTTACTTGTATATCAGCTGAAATGTAGTTCGTAAATAGACTGAGATTATTTGAAGTGATTGTTGTTCCAAAGTGCCTTCCACGTGTAGAAATGACAAACTCTTCAAATCTACGCTTGTCTTTCATACGAAGCGAGGTAGTTCCTTTCAGTACGTCCGCGTCTCTCATTTTCCCAGTTGCCGTTTTTAACACGCTGCAGACTCTTGCGTCAACATTATGTAGTGAGAACAGGGAATCCACAAGCTGCCGGATTTCTAGTAAGCATAGGGTGTTTGCATTTGTTTCACAAATCACTTACTTGTCAATATTGTACTGTTCTAGTGTGTTGGTGGTATACACCGCTTCACACAGAGAGTGGTTAATCAGGAACACCAATTCTAACGTGTCAATGCGAGCCCAAGGGGATTGCACTTCTGGTTACCGTACTTAATGATGAACAGCAAGTTAGCACACCTGTCAAGATCAGACGCCTGTCAATCAAATGTGAATCTTAACGAGACGCAAACAAACACAGGCGATTCGATCAGTGTAGTGTCAGTGAACTAATTATCACATCTGTTCAGAAATAAACTGGGATCGGAGCCGTCAGAAAAATCGGCCATATTGAACAACTAATTATGCTAAATGTTATTCAGCCATATCAAATATTCACTCAATAACACACGAAGTGCACTCCAGTCTATTGGACCTATCACCACAGTGAGAGGCGCACGACGTGGTGTAGCATTACAAGGTTGTTCCAATTCAGGACCAAGTCAACTCAGGTTAAGCTAAGAAATTGATTATGATGAGGGTGGGGCGCATACACATTCACAGCGACATCACACGAAGAAACAAGACCGCTGTTTTTCAATGTTACGCTTGATTTCTGTGCTTTTTAGATCCACATATTCTCATTCTCATCCATGTGGAAACAGTACAGTAGAGTTGTTGGACCAAACCCACCTTGATTGTCGGCCGAAAGTATTGGTAAACCGAATGAAACTGTGAGGGAACAATCTTAACACATAGTTCAACCAGGCGAAAATACGATCGACACCGATCGAAGTAGTGCCTATCAAACAATCGTCAAGACATGTTAACAACTCATGTTAATGATGATCTCTTGTAGACGGGTTCTCAAGTTCTCATAAGTTACAAGATCCCAGCGACAACGTGCATCACTGTTTCGTTGGAAGAAATATTTAATTCGCTTGATCACCATCTCGTGAAGTAATATCTTCCTAATTCTATCTTCTTTAACACGATCCTCAGCATAAAGAAAACGGTTGTTATAACGATGTTCTACCAAGCTAAAGATCCTAGGTCCGAATAATGATTATCCGAATTGTGTGTGTCGGAACAGACTGAAAGTGTCACAGTCAGTGTGTAGCCATGCTGTCACATAACAGCAATTGCAGGATGGTGTAATACCAACATGCTTGTTTGCTATCATCTGGTTCAAACGATTTGCCAAACACTATCTGTCTTCACGTCAAAGTGTGATCCCCCTGGATTATACGACGGTTTTGTAAACGTTACAAAAAATTGTAAGCGAGGATTATCCGGTTGTAAACTTCATGTCAGAAAGTGTGCAACACTAGGATACTAAAAACAGCTTCGGTGGTTGTATGAGACTAGCAGCGAATTTATGCCCGTTTTGATGGTTCTGATATAGTAAAGTTATTACATTCACGATGCATCACTTATTCCGTAAATATAGAACACCCTTCTTCAAGAACGAACACAATCGAGAAGACGCTCTCGTTAGAAAGGGATTCTGACTAGGAAGGGAATTGTTGTATCGAAATCTAAAAGGCAGCAAGCGAACCGAATTAATAAAAGCCGTGTTAGGCTGGCAAAAGGTACACAGTAAACACGGCTACCAGGATCGATATTCAGCCCGTGAAAATAAGCACGTCGAGTGCCGAACATGAAAGACAGCTAGTTGGAGCTTTCAATATACTGTATCAGTACTACTTGACGTTCCAGAATATCCAGGTCTACGAGGCCTAGATGATACTTGAAAACATTCCAAAACGAGACTAGACGGCATTTCAAGACCAAGCTGGTCATCAAAAACAGTACGCAAGTTGTGTGTAGAACTACAACGTCGAATTACCATGGGACTTACGAAAACTATCTGCGAATGTACCACAACGATCGTTACATTGTGCTCAGAGCATTATCTTGATAGTTCGGTCCCAAGAATGAAACACACCTGATTGGAATAATGCAGAGGACTCCATACCGTATGAGATCAAAGCCGCCACATTTCCAGTAGATATCAAGGTGGTTACCACCACAAAGAAAGCCACGTTACAAGTGGGCGGAGTTTCAACGATACTGGCATTCAGTTGTGCAACATACTCTTTACAGGTTCAAGCTTTCGACTAGATCAATACTGTCGATAGTAGTCAAACAGCATCTGGTAGATACGGGTCTTTCCATTCCATTAACGGAAAACAAACTGCACGTCTGCGAACGAGAAACAGGAACCGGAATTATGGATTCGACTTCACACACTCGAGAGTTAATCAGTGAACAATGTCTATTCAACCTCAAATTGCCTCCCTCAAAAATGCTTCAAAGTATAAGTGCTTAGGTACATGGTCCGTCTGTGACACACCAGTGTAAAAACCAGTCTTCAGGTTGTAAAACATGGTGTTTGTTACCATGCGACAGGCCAGGTCAGATGTGAACGTTTGACAGTACTGTCAGGTTGTCCAAACCAAGAGAGCCAAGTCAATCAACAAGACTACGACTGGAACGCGGCTTGGTTACTATGGTGTTCCGCACCCAATCCAACAGTCAATGCAACGTTGTTATGATCCCGCGACCCAACCCTGATAACAAGTAAATTTTTAGGCACGGAATTTGTAGCAAAGACTCTGGTTTACTTCATTCATACCTGAGCGATATCATTAATATAAATATTATTGTTAAACGACAGTTGCAGGGTTTTCGGATCACCGAATCTTGATCCAAATGCTAGTGACCTATTTAAGTACAGGGGTACACGCAGCGTCTCATTGATTTGGTTTGATTTTAGAAAAACCTGAGAAGTTGCTTAAACTTGAAATGTCCATATAGCCACGAACAGCAGATCGCAGTGATACGTAATCAAAATGTTAACATCGGTGCACATTCGCTCGTCAAGACAAGATAATGTGCGGTGTCACGACAGACAAACCGGTAGGAGAGGGGACGGAACTCCTTAAACTGACCGTAGGCTATGTTCAAAACCCACAGTGAATCATGGGTAACGTGATAAACCGAATGGGCCGCCTGTGAAGGAAACCTGTCCAACAGGCAAGAAATGGCCGGGGAAAGTCCGTGACAAGACCCGAGCTAAATGGACATGAAGGGACAGAAGTGCGCATGACGTTTAAATGAAAACCTCAATACGTTATGGAGTGGAATACCGGTGTGCAAACGGAACTGCATGACGGACGCTTTTAAATACGGATTGGATTACTAGGTTCTTGCTTTATTGACCAACCTTTTACCTTAATACCTAAAGGTAGAAAGTTCGCGATCACTAATGCGGCGTATTTCGCGCCTCTGTGGACGGATAGCGAGAAACATCACCCAATAATTCTCCTTAAGATCAGTAAGCCGAAGCTCGCCATAAAATCAGAAACTCGGAGCTGTCTTGAAGAATAAAGCATTGACGATGCGTCCGCATAACCTCAGCAACGTATCCTGATTATAGCCAATCCTTCCTTTGAGCAGTTCAAATTTCTCTGACCTCAGAGTTCCGAAGAGAGACCGTTACCCGCATCATCGCGCGCAAACCACCTGATCCCCAACCTGTCGCTGCACGAATATATGCGGCAGTCAAGACAGGAATACAAACGTGTAAGCGAATGTATACTTCTACGAAAGAGAGACCGACAGATCGATTGGACTCACAAAAGACACTAGGTTAATGGTCAATCGATTGATCAATTGACTAGTCCGTTGTCGTATGCTCATTCTGCGCAATTTCACGGCAAGCATATGCAGCTGCCCACAAATGCGACCAGACTCTAAAAGCGTCACAAGCAAAAATTCGTTTGAGGACACCAACCAAACGTTAAGCACCATAGACTGATCACTTCATGATCACTTTGTGATCCGTGTACACTTCGCTCGCGGATATCCATCTCACTTTTAAAAGATCCACATTTGGGTCTCAATGGCTCTAGACAACGTTACGTGTGGTTTTTCAAGTTTAATGAAACACTATTTGGGACCTTTCTTTCTATACTGCAAACAATCTATTGGAAGTTGTGCAATCAGAAATTTTTAATTGTTCCCCAAAAAGTCAGGTATGTCCATTCAATCCAACTTAGATGGTAATCTCGCCTTTTTCTGGATCACAGGGCGAGTACTAATCGTAAAACGCTTCCTGAACGTTAACATGGTTAACATGGACTAGTCTGCCACAGTGATTTGGGTCAAAGGATGACTAAACATGAACGTTACAGGTGGGTTGCGCCGCACCATTTGCCTTCCCACTCACACACCACGTATCCAGTATAATACAGAAGGGATATGACCAGGAGGCGTGCGAGTGGAGTCTTTGTGTTCAACCGGCCAATACTAGTTAGCAGGATGATATGCTTGTCTGAAAATGAAACCCTTATCTCTCGGAATTAAAACACGAGAATTCCAACGATAAGTCGTCAGCTAAGAAAATGGAGGAAACAGAACAAGAATTCCGGCATAGACGTATATATATATATGTGCAGTCCATGTAGAATAGGAAGAAAACGAAATTTCCAATCGAATTGATAAATCGAGCAAAACCTTCGGAATACAGTGCACCAGCAAAAGTTGATGGGAAGAAGAAGTAACAGTCCACTATGATCCGGCTTGCTTGTGAAACGGATAGTGGGTGATTTAGGAGACAACGGGACTCGCTGGTTGATTGGAATGAAAGTAAAGAGAAATAGAACTAAACACTAAAACTCCAGTCACAACCATGTCAAAGATATGCACTACCGACAAGGTCTAACAAGAGCGAAATTTGAGTCTAGTGCTTCTTTTCGAAAGGGACCGATTACAAAGTCTATAGGGGATGCAACAGCTGTGATCAACTGTGGACAGTGTTCAATTCATATGAAAACCAAAATCCTCTACTAGTCATCAGAAATTCAAGAAAGTCAACATCATATGGTCACATCATGACACCTACAACTCTTTTGAGTACAGTTCAGTTGAATTCAAGACCATGCAGTTGTTGCTCAGCATGCTTTCAAACGTTCATCCGGGCGGTCCGGTTTAAAAATGCCCTCTCATAACTCAAGGTCGACATCATAAAAAGAAAACACCCGGATAACACCCTCGTACGACAACTTCTGGCCATCAGGAGTTTGCTTACCTGCTTTGAGTTGCCTTTACAGCGTTTGTTTTGGTATCCGTTCGTCGGCTACCATATGGACGAGGCCTGGGCAACGAAGCAGGTTAAGCATCACCATAGTTTCAATCCCGTCCGTTTCTGTACGCTGAAATACATCAGTGTTCGGAACCACGTAAGTTCACCAAGCACCCAGGATGCACCTTAAACATTGCAGATGTGAGTGGCTCAGGCGCCATACATTCTGCTGATACAATGCCCAAGACCCATCGCCACACAATAGCGTAGACAGCACCACTGAGCGGTGAGCAAGCAGTTTGTTTCCATCCTCAGGTTGCGGTTCTTCCAAACACGTCTTTCAAGATGTCCGAAAGCAGCACCAGCCTTCGCCACACGAACTGGTAGCTCACAGTCCACAGGCAAATCTGTCAACAGATTTTTACTCGAGTAGCGGAATTCTGTACAGCTATCCACATTGTCCTAATTGATAAGGATTCCAGATGTGGACACAGCGCCACTGACCAGAGAAGACTGAGAGAAAGAAAATGTCACCTACGCTACTGTTCAAGCCAAATTTGGCTGCCACCAGCTAGAAATCCGTAGCCATTCGCTACAGTTATTCCTCATCATGAGCAAATATCGCACATTCATCTGCGAACACCAGAATCTCAACTGTCGAATTACGCAGCCGGCTAGGGCACCACAGCGTCGGAGGTTCAGCAGACAACCGCCTGTGCGATATTCTATTTGAACACTATCCCTCGAACTCTAAAAAGAAGCGCTTAACGATGAAGTTAACAGCAAGCTAAAGGGGGTGGTAGCTAAGATCAAGAACAGTTCCGACATCACCTGCGGTCGATCCACACCACTGCACCTTTATCCTCATATTCATATGTACTGTTGAAATTTAATTGTCGAACCTGTTCGGACTTAACCAGCACCGTCAACACTATTTCACGGTTTACGGAGTTAAACGTCTTGATGAGGTCCACAAAGAGACCATACAAAGGAAAGATGCTCCGAATCTCCAAATGTTGGCGGTTGGCGGCATCCGATTCGGATTACCTTTTCATAGTGACCGAAGCCAAAGGACACTTGTGCTTAACCATCACCGCATTTGGCTTGCGTCGCACCACGTGAGGTTCCACCCACAAACTACATATCCGATGTAAACCCGAAGAAATAAGACCGGGAGGTGTGCCAGTGGGGCCTTTCTGTCCAACCGGCCAATGCTGGTTAGCCACTTGATTGGCTAGTAGGGAAAGGAAACTCTTATCTCTCGGAAACTAAACAGAGAGAAGGTGCGATGACGAGATCTAAACTAAGAAGATTTGTGAAGTGTGATAAAAGAAGCATTAAAGTACACGAGTGCAGGTTGGTGCATCCCAGAGAAGATAAGGGTGGAAAACAAAATTCTCATTGAACTACGAAAAGCCAGACAGACCATTCATCATACAGCACAACAACAACGCTGAGGAAAAGAATGGATAGAAGACCGCAGACACCCAAGTTTCTGAAAAGATGAGCGGATTAATTGTCAACGACCAGGCTGTTGGCCGGTGCAGTCGTTAACAGGAGTGGAATGGATATGTTTATATGACCTACCTGAGCCTAATGTACTCGCCGTCTCTTCGCCGACGGTGTACTATGAATACGTTGGTGACCTACTAATCCCAATCGGTCAGCGCATTCGCGGCCGCACACATCGCAACGTCATATAGTCACGCCACCTTGCGTATCGCAAGCTTCCGCTCGCGGCCGCGCAATAACTGCTCGTTGAACTTTCGGACGCCTGTTCGGACCGTATTCCTCCAGGCCGTCCGGTTCAACGCCAAATGTTCCAAATGGATATGCACACACACGGTTGGCGGCATGCGATTCGGATTAGCCTGTCACAGTGACCGAAGCCAAAGGACGCCTGCGCTTAGCCATCACTGCAATTGGCTTGCGCTGCACCAATTGCAGTTCCACCAACACACCACATATCCAGTGTAAACCCGAAGGAATAAGACCGGGAGGTGTGCCAGTGGGGCC
>QNGE01000639.1:90743-144961 GCA_008508345.1 Paragonimus westermani
GCGTCTTGCGTCCACGGGCCTGTCTCCAGTTGGTCTTCTGGGCACTGAAACCTAGCTGAGCATTATCTGCTCGGGGGCTCGTGATTGGGGAGAAGTATAAGGGTGTGTTTGGCAGTAGCATGTTTTCGCCTATCCACCCTGCCATGTGCAGCAGATAGGGGGACCCGGTTTATCCTGCGCGACGGCCGATGCAGTATACTATTTGGTTTAGTTTGTATCATCATCATTGTAAGTATGGGCTTCGGATACTGCCAGGACGTCCAGACCTGTGCAGGAGAGCGATTAGGGCCCTCAACCAAAGCCTTTGGCTAAAAAGCCTGAACCGCAAGGCAGCAGCTGTCACACACCCACACACACACGCAGACGCGACAGCATCAAACACCACTGTACACACGATCTCAGCAACCAGACACAGTCAGTCCAGGCAGAAACAGGCACCTTCCCAACGAAGACACAACGAAGCCACAATACACAGTCTCCACGCACAACAAACGCACGCATCTGCTTTTGTCTGGCTCCTCCTCATCGGCCAATCTGACAAGGTTGAACCCGCAAGGACCGAAGTCCTAGTCAGCACAGCCCTCCGGATCAAAACAGCACGCAAGCCCGACCACCAAGCCAAGGTAGCAGAAAAGGTCAGGATGCACACACACACACACACACACACACACACAAACGCATCCCAGATTAGTGTGTGAAACTTGCTAGCATTCCACAAAAACGCGGTGACGACTGGAACGTTATCCAGGTGGCCGACAGATTATCAGTCTCACTCTAGCTGTACACCAAGCTGTCACGTATCACGTCCTGTCGAGATCATACGCCGGCCTAGTTATAATATACACACAGATTCTGTCCGGTTTGCGCGGACGGATGAGTGAAATGAAATTCGGCGTCAAAGGTGGCCAATTGAATACATTTTGACAATCGAAACAATAGCCAATGGTAACTTGAGACATCGACGGTAAGTGAGCGCTGTTTGAAAGACTGAAAAAGTGAGGGTGATCAGAATTAGACGTTTGGGCGGTGGTCAGGCAAAAATACAGCGATTCAACGAAAAACCTACAGAACCAAGCTACTGTGGACCTTGTTGTGAGAACTACGGCACAACCGACAACTCTCACATTGTCACATTGATTCTCTAATCCTCTCCATTTTTCCTATTCCAGCAGTTGCATTGTAAATATGATTAAAGCATCAATTCAGGCATCTGCGTTACGTATACAGACGTCGTTGTCTGTGCACACTAATCAGCAATCATGCCATCATAATCTAATAATCATATGTATTTATAGCATTTGTCGGAACTGAAGATCTGGACCTCATTGCTCTGCTAGATGAGATCAGTGGACCAGTTAGCACACTTTCAACAACTTGCTCTCATCGATGGAGTCCCACAAACCGAATCGATTGCAAACTTTAAATAATAAGGTCTTATCACCAGTGCACAAACTTATTGTCGAATGTGTCACACATGGGTAAGCAACTTCTACCCTATCGAAAAATATCAGTGCGCCACTTATTAACGGATGTTAAACGCCTCACTAAAGATTGCAACTCGAAAGCTGTAACGATCGTGCAAAAGCGGAGCAATACGAATCGTGTCAATCGTAGCGGAGGTTAGTAGTTAAATTCTGTTTGACCGAAACTTTTAGGGTTAAAAACCACAGACTTCTAACACACCGTTATAGCCACCTTATTATACCCACGTCCTGTAAAGTTATACTGAATACCTCTCAATGAACCCAATAAAGCAGGTAACTCATAGACAACAGAAGCAGTCCGTTTATCAAGAGCAGGCGTTGTCAATTTCCCCGTGGTTACGGTGGACATCCTTGGTTGAAATCCCCACAAGAGAAGCAACGTGTAGAATGTGTGCGCAAACAGAGCACCATCGAAATGCCCGTAGGTTGTGCCCTTTGGTCAAACATGTTCCGGTTATCATAATTCTACTAATATTCTGCATAACCGCAGCCGCCACTCCCAGTAGTCTTAAATACGCCGTCAATGAAGTCAACCTCTACGTCTAAGCAAGCATAGAAAATTCGGGGAGGGGGGTCTGGTTGCAAAATCAGATCGACGAAAAAGCAAGCGTTCTCGTGAAGGAAATAACACGATATCTATATGATTACTGAGATCCACTCAGGGATACTGTGTTGTAGTGGGACAGATTCTTCAACTGAGAGGCAAGCTAGCTGAGAAAAATCTGAAGTCAAATTTGACTCGGACGAGAAACAAGAACAGCATGCACTCCACTTGTAAATTACTCTGCCAGTTGAGTTACAACGTCCAGTCGACAGCTCGGACATTTCAAGCCCATCCCACTGTGTTATTCGGGACTCACCAAATGAACCAAGAGACAAAGTGCCTTCGTGACATTTTTTCCATAGAGTAGACGTTGCAATCCAACGACACCGCCGTTAAGCAGCAAAATAATACATCAGAGGAGTAATGTAGCACAGTTATCAATATGGAAAAAGTCCTGTGAATATAGCTCCGGGTTTCCGTTGAAATTGAGCCAGCAACGGGAACGAAATATTAGGAGTAGCTTTGTAGGATAACCGGTACAGAAGTTGCCGTGTACTGGCATGCTGGATGAATTCCAGCCAGAGTTCATATTTTCAACAGTTAGATTCTTTCTACATTGCATTGTGCAAACAAGCTATAAGGTTATCCCCCACAATCCGCGGACAAACCTGTCAGTTCTGCCTGTTTTGTGTCGACACGTCATTCAGGCAGAACATTTTCAGAAAACATGAGAAATTCAAACAATTTTCCAGTGGAAAGCAGCTATCAATTTGTCGCCACTAGGTTTACTGTAGTGTGTGTATGTGAAGCCACCAGCATTTGACGTTCAACTGCAAGCTTATTCAACATCATCATCAACATAGACAGCATTGCATTAGCGGTTCTCACAAATGCTCAACTGTAATGCAACCATGAAAAAAGCAGGAAGAGAGAAGCAAATAGAAAAGGAAGGAAAGGGAATTATCTACTAGAAACAGCTTCAAGTTGACCATCACTCACATTTCATCGCAGCCTTCGCATTCAGATAGACTTTCCAGCCAGCCTCTTTCGAAAAGAAGCACTAGACTCGAGTTTCGCTCTCATTAGAGCTCGTCAGTAGTGCATATACTTGCCACGGCCGGGATTTGAACTCCGGCCATTCCAATCATGAGGCAACCGTGTTGACCACTGCGCCATCCACCTCACATTGGGCACAACCGAATTATCAAATCTGAACGCTCAAGCACTTTCGTCTGTGAACATTGGTCAGGTTGCCCGATCGTCTCGAGAGGAGACATAGTAACTGTCCTGTTAACTCCAATCGATAACCCCGCGATTAGGACTTCCGAGACAGGTCAAGCACGGAGGGATGGTCTCCGTCGTCCACACAAGTTGAAACAACTGACTCAAGGCGTTCATGAACGTCTCCTCACGTTCTTTGAAAAACGCCGGCGCAAGATCATCTGGACCAGCAGACCTAGTAAGTTTGAGAGTCGAAATGTAATTGCGGACCTCAGTCTCAGTGGGTGGCTCCAACTCTACTCACTAGGGCGCTACATTACACAGTAGAAGCAGGAGGCCAGCTAAATTGACCCTCAAAGTGTTCCGCCCACCGCTCTTATCTAGATTTACTATATATGAGTACCATTTGCCTCACTGCTAGCTTTATTGACAGTCACCTGGGACCAGTGACACGGACAATCTTGAAAAGTTTGCTGGCGTTCCCTGAAGCAAAAGCGGCTTGCATTTTCTTAGCACTTCCCACTAACCAAGCCTAACGATCAGCTCTTAGACTATGTTGCAGTTTCCCACGAATATCTCTTCTAGACATGTTATGTGAACTACCACGAGGAATGTTCCGTCTGGCTTCTAACAACTACAGGGATTTCTCTGACAATGTCTGTTACACCTATTTTCCCCTGTGCCGCATGCTACAGTACAAAATTACCGAATGGCTTGTGAGATTTGGGTCTAGCAGCTATCAGGATCTTCAGGGTGAGAACTGCTAAGCCTGCATTCCGGGCTAGATTGGTACTTGTGCTTTGCCGACGGCACAGCCAATCTCTCAAAAAACAGCCGTTGCTGTCGGTCGGGTCGTTGCCCAGCAAAAGTAAGAACGAAACGACAACTTATCAACGCATGGTGTGAATCCAAGTACGTACTTTAATAAAAAACGACAGTCACGAATACAACCCCGCCACCTATAACCAACGACTACGTGGTCTATGTGAGAACATGCCTGATTCGGAAGCATGCGCGAACTATAGCAATGGCGTGCACGATGCCTAATACTAGTGCTGGCTACAAATAGCTCGTACTCAGTGTACAGCTGCAACAATCGCCCACCATTATCTGGTCCATGTAATGATATCCCGAACCTGCCACCTAGACGAGATCCGGCCTTACCAAGGTGGCTGACCTAGTCACTCATATCTCCGGCCAAAACTATATCAGAACAACGTGTGGACCGAAAGAGAGCGGCCAGGTCCGAGTAAAACGCGTCCTTGACGACAACGTCACTACGGTCAGTAGGAACGTAGGCAGACACAATGAATGGATTTCTGACATTTTTGCGTCTAGAGCTGGCCAGATAAGTAGTTTTTTAATCATCATGTGTAAGAAAATGTTAGAACCTATCAAAATCTGGAAAGTGCGATAGAAGTGATGTTCATTGTTGTGAATTACCAATTGAAACAGTGGAAGCTTGTGCAGGATGACGGAGAGATGGGTTGATGCGGCAGTAGTTTATGAATTTTAATTCGCTTGCTAAATGAAGCTATGCAAGTCATCACCGTAGGACCGTCTACCGTTTAGGTCGTATGGTGGCGTCAGCATGACAAAGTCAACAAGTCAAATAAGAAACATGGGGGGACGGACCCATTAAATGTGTGGTAGTGGGTTTACCATGATGGCCTGGCTAACTGAACAGTGTTCTCTCAGTTTCCGACGGGGTCATTCAAATCTCTACACAACTCTAGAAGTACGGAACAATCCACTGAGTTGAACGCATCTTCTTTGGACGCCGCTCCCTAATTTAATAAACAGTAAGATCCTATCCATATATCCCGGTTCAAGATGAAAACTATCTGCTGTCCTTTTAATGCAGGATTCCTTTGCTGTATCGAATGTACAAAATATAATGGACGTCAGTAACCCAGTCACAACTGGGGTTAGGCTAACTATCAGTGGTGTTTACAAGAGCCCCTTTGATCTAAGACCTATAATCACTCACTACAATCCACTCCAACTTAAAGGGCTACTCGCAGCAGTCCACAGAGTGGAAAAAACCGCGCCAGATCCTTCACTAATATTTCACCACCACTTTCAAAAATGTCGTGATTTAGTCGTTCTGGCCAACAGTCTTATGTTATTAGAGAGTTGATGTGCAGTCAAATACCTCGTTTCGCTCAAGTGATTCTAAGCTTATAAACATGTGGCAATAGCGCAGTGGAAGCAAAATGTTATAGAAATTGTTCTTCAAACTGTTCCACCCATTTGTGAACGGATGTCATCAATAATTCCACCGACAAATAAACACCGTCGGTTGGTTATGCGGATTAACCCGAGAAGTGTGCCTGTGCTTTCGGAGACAGGCTATTTCCAATTTGTTAACTTTTTCAATCAGCAAGAAAGCTACGTCTCAACTTCACATATCTCTCCTCAGCATGTTATATAAACTGCTATAAGGAATGTTTCACTTGAAGTCCAATAACTCTAACGACTTTCCACTTGTCAAATCAACAACCTATCTTGCTCAACACCGCAACGCCCACTGCCTGAATGGCCTCCGAGGTTTTGATTCACAGGCTGTTGATGTCTTCCATATCCGAAGTGTTAGATCCCAGCTAGTAAGTTACATGGTTTACTTCTCGTTTTGCAAGTTTCTCGATATTACACGGTTCAAATTAGCATAACGGATCGAAGAGATGTGCAACTTTTCACACCATATCAATCACTCCGTAACGGACAAACACTATAGAAAAATTGTCGACGCAGGACGGCCAGGTTTCGCATCAGAAGAGCAATGTCGAGTGCGCAGCCCAGCAACACACGTTGCTTTTAAACGAGAGAAGGATGCCGCGACGGTACCAGCGATGCCTCATGGTAAACGTCATCCGGGATTTGGTGATATGTAAGATTTCCAATTTCACCACTGTGTCATAATTAAGGTAACCGAAATTTTCGGTCAAATCTAGACTGTTAAAAATTGAAAACTAATCACACTTAATCGAAGCTTCCCAATCCAGACAAGCTTTCTGGCTAATTTAATTTGGAAGAAAATACTAGATTCGTGATTCGTTCTTATTAGTCTTTTAGCATTGCGTATCCTCATCCGGATCTGAATTTGCAGTCCGGCAGTCGTACTTTCGAGGCTAACCTATTAGCCATTTTAATAACTTCGAAATAAGCCAAATCGATTCATCATATGCAAACACTAAATCACAATCGTATGTGGATAGTGTCCACCATGCTCGAACTACTCAACAAGAAAATAAACAGAACCCCTTGTTCCTTCCAGTCGATAATCCTGTGACCAGGACTCTTTAGGAAAGTTGAAACAACGGACTTCATTAAAACAAACGATCCAGTGAAATGAGCAGCATTTGCAGCAGACTGCTGCCAACCGTTCGGATATGATGGTCTAGTTATGCTCACTGTAAAGCTTCTGAAACAATGATTAACACGCTTACCTCACAAATACGAAGGCCGGACTGAAAATCCCGATCCAGACGAGAAAACACACTACTCAGTCACAATAAGAGTAAAAATTGAATCTGGTGTTTTGTTCCGAAGAAGGTTAGCACAAAAGTGTGTTTAAATAAGAAAGCTGCGTCCAAATGGGAATGGCGTTCAATTTGTAACGATCGAGATTCCTCTAAACCAATCAACAACTAAACCCGAACCACCAAAGTTCAGAGCGAATACTACCATAGGCTCCTATTAGTATAGGAAGGACGCTGTATTTATGGGTAGGGACGAAACATACACTCGATTCAGTTACTTCAATTCACAAGCGACTTAATTTCTACTGAACCGCCAATATATTTTTATCGGACAAAGTAAAATTAGCAGGACTAACTCAACTGTTACAGGGTTACAGTATCCAGCCGAACTTAAATGATCAACAAGGACAATACTAAAACAGAGCACAACACACTTGTATCAACACTGTCCTATTACGTGGCAATTAACTCCAGTGAAAACGCAGGGACTAGCCTGCCATCTTTTCTATTCTTCGCTGTTATGTCATCAACGGAAAAATTATTATTTTCAAGTATGCCAATGACATCGTTTTGGATGTGCACCCTTCTGTACTTTCAGCTCAATGGTACTGAGATACAACTATCTGTCTTAATTGAGTGGTCAAGTGGCCACAATCGGACTATAAATATCACAAGATATGCAGGTGTTTAGTTTCACTTGTTAAGGTCAATCGATAACTCACGAAGCAGAAACTGGAGCTAAACGTTCAGAGCTCATCCATCCCCAGACACGTATCAATTAAGTACCTAAGAATTAATGTAGGTTAAAACATCCACTCACTCCGCCACATCAATGGGGACGTTTATTGAAAATAGGAGACTCACTTTAGTACGGTTCCTCTGAGAGCATATTCTGTAGCCCGTCATGTAATTTCACAAACCGTCAACGCTTGCACACTAACCTATTGACTATACTGTTCCCGTTTATTTTCCACTGGAATTTCAGAGAAAAATCATACATTCTCGAACAGACACACAGAAGTTCTGATCCAATGCAGCAACATCATGCGAACATATTTTACAAATATTATTGTTGAATACCATTTGGAAGCGTGTGAGCAGACTGCTAACAAAATTGCTATTCCCGTAATATCGGTGAATGTTCAGGATGCTGTAGTTCATTACTTGGAGAATGAGTTTGAACTGAAACGGTTTCCTCTCTATTGCTGAGAAAGAAAAATCGATGCACAGTCGGGATGACAGTCAAGCATTGCCTTTAGTTGAGAATCCTGTTTAGGCATGTGTGTGTAGCGTTTTGCGAGTACAGTGTCCGCTTGAGTAAGTGAACGTGGAAAGAATATGCTGGAAGTTACTCAGTTATTGCGATTGAATAGCCACTCAATGGGGCGTAGCTGTGTGAACAGACCGAACTGAGTGCAAGAACTCCTTCTACTGATTCATGTCTAACTTTATATCTAAATGACAGTCATAATTTGTCATGTGGCATTCAAAACAGGTCGGGCGGTGGAACGTTCTGAGTGGCAATAGCATGACGGGGAACAGGCAATGGTCTGAGTGCAAACTCAGGAGTATGTCCTCGTTATTCTTCCGCGGGTGCGTTCTTTAAGCGTGTAGGTGTCGACATGGCCTTGAGTAACAGAGCCGTAGCCTCTCCGTGGGATTGAATACATGCTGATGATAGGTTTTGCGTAGTGAGACTCGAGAGCTACTTCAGAGTAGACAAGGCGGAACTCTCCAGCATCCTTAAGGCGTTCTTCCAACATTAGGAGACCGATATTGTAAATCGTCTGAACCCTGGATGTCCAAATCGGTCACTTGCCATCAAACGAAACCCACACAGCTACGCCCCATAAGTGGCTACTTAATCGCAATAACTGAGTAACTTCTAGCATATTCTTTCCACGTTCACTTACTCAAGCGGACACTGTACTCGCAAAACGCTACACACACACACGCCTAAACAGGATTCTCCACTAAAAGCAATGCTTCACTGCCATCCCGACTGAGCATCGATTTTTCTCTTTCAGCGATAGAGAGAAAGTGGTTTCAGTTCAACCTCATTCTCCAATGAAATGCAGCGTTCTGAACACTCTCCAATATCACACAAACACAGCGAGCTAACGTTATCGCAGAGAGTCGTTGGGGCTAAGTTAGACATTTCTGTGCAGCCGTCGGGATTTCCATTGTAACTAGCCCGCAACAAAATACACGAAGTTTCAGATCAGAATGTGAAATATCAGCAGAGAATAGTCTTACGCTTCGAGAAAATCGTGTGAATAAATGTGCTTATATTGTTATATAAACCTATCATCACTACATTTGATAAATGTAATGACTAAACTCACACCCCATGCATAAACACATAATTCTCCTTTGATGTACGCCGGCAGCAAATCACACATACGCAGCGTTATCAGTCGAAGAGAATGTGACAAACTGGTACTGAATTATTCAATTATCTAACACCATGTACATAGTCACATACCCATATTTATAAGTCCGTTGATTCCCCTATTCCAATTCAACTGTCGTACTGCATGCATAAGACCAGTAAAGTTCTACTCTAGGCTTCAGTTCAGTGGCTGTTTGCTGGCACCAACTAAAAGTTACTTCACTATACACGACACTTAGTGACACAACACAAAAACCGTATCGCAAGCTAGAGAGTGAAAGTTGTTATATTGCAAAGGCCTACATAACAACAGTCAAGATAGCTAGAATTCAAACCCTAGTTAGTAGTTGTGAACTTACCCTAGCAGTTTTAGTTTACAAAAAAAAAACATTTTAATCGCAGCAGTCTTTTAAATATACAGATGTTCATCGGCAAATGTGTGGTGTAAAAAAATGCTGTTATCCATTCAGAGTCAAAATGTACCATAAAACTTCGGCAATAACACTGTCAATTAGTACAGCGATTTAAAATCCACCCAGACATCAGCCTAGACCTCCATAATGGCTCCCGATATCCGATAGACATTAGGGGTACCTTCAAGTCACACAAATCCATGAATTATGCGAAACACCATAACATAACAAAGACATTAGACAGACATTTTGCTAGAAGCACGGAATTACCGAACAAGAACCTTTATACAACGTGGACCATGAGATGGCCTACGAATATAAGATAAGGGGCATCACTGGAAGTGTCTTACTGAGTGGATACGTAACGATTTAACACGCTACCATACATCTCTGGAACTCTTTTGCAATAGAGAAATTTTCACGAAATGTTACTAGTAACCGAACCCAAGAGAATGGTTAATCGAAAAAGATCACTTAAGGTAAAAAAAGTGGTCACTGCACCCCAAATCGGATATGAGTGAGACGACGTAAAATAAGATTAACGAGTAACTCGGAAAAAGCAGACAGGAAACTGACGCATTGCAAGTTGAAATGCAGTACCCAAAGTGTAAAGACGGTTGGATGCGAATATTTGCAGTTTTTTTATCAATATCAGTAAGTTGTGCCCAAAATCCAAAAGCATTAGCCAAATGCCTCTCATATGCAAACAGTTGAAAAAGTTCATCGCCACCACCAGCATAGACAGCAATACACCAGTGGTTCTCACCAATCATAAAGAAGACAATAGAGCTCGAGAAGGAGAAGAAAAACAGAAGCGGAGGGAAACGGGCCCAACTGCAAAGCATAGCATATTCAAACATTCATCATCAAGGTGCCTGCACCTTTCAAACAACGAGGTGCACGAGGTCGAACTAGTGCCGGTTAAATACAGTTTTTACTTAACGCACAGATGCAACAGCCGTTCCCCTATTATCCGAACGGTGTGATGCTATCCTAAACCTGCCACCTAAACGAGACTCAGTCTCATCAACATGACCGACCTGGACGTTCATATCTGAGGCAAGAATGGGTATAGCGGAACAATGTGTCAACCGAAGGAGAGCAGCCAGATCCGAGTAGGTGTGGTTGAAACCGACGTCTGCGGAATAAGCCGTTTGAATGGTCTTTGCCGAAGAATCGAATAAAGCAGTGTTGTTCGTATAGTTACTGTCCGTCAGCTTGCTAGCCGGTAGAAACTCTACTCCAAGGTTCTAGGGAACTTTGGGTGCTCCTTGCAGAATACGATCGGACATTTGGTTGAAACGGAGGGAGTCGTCGGGAATTTCCATCGTCTGTTACTCGAAGTGGAGAACGTTCGAGATAGCTGTTACAAGTGATCACGTATAATGACTTCAGCAAACTGGCATGCTTCACGGAGACGCGCACATACCCAGGGAGCTCATCGAGCAACCAGGCTTAAAGCAGCTCTTAGACCATCATCATCACCATAGACAGGAATGCATCAGTGGTTCTCAGTGATGAATACGTCATGAAAACACCTCTTCAGTTTCTTATATGGAACGGATGAATGTGGTCCGTTCAGACAACCTCTCACCACCATCTCTGAAGAGTGCCGAAGAAAGAGGGTATGGACATGGTGTTTTATCACAGTTCAGCATTGTAAGCCTCAAAACCACCTTGGTTTCTGATGAGGGGTCGTCGGGAGGGTCAACTAACCACACGATCCCCAGCCTTCGCAGATGAATAAGCTGGCTCGAGTCCGTTGAACCGTTTCTCGAAGAGCTCAATCCAGCTATCAGTCCACCGTAACTGGCTACAAATCCGTTTATTGTCTTTCACGCATAGCTTTATAAATACTTTGTAAAAAGCCAGTGAAGCCACGAATCAGGGAAAACAGCACCATCTATTCTCTGGTAAAATTGCGTTTTCTGTCCCTGAGTGCGTCGCACCCGGACGCCAAACATACCACATGGTCAATTCTCCCTTGGAGTAAGGCGGCAAAGCTGCACTTTCATACGGCCAGCAACGGCAGTGATGTCCAAGCGTTCAGCTCGTACCACAAAACCAAATACAGCACCATAAAAGTCACTCTTGAAAGTAGCTAAACGATTGTCTGTGGGAACATATGTAAATATGACAGACTGATCGAGGTGCTAAGCCTGACGGCACGTATGCGGCCATTCACTGGGATGCAGTCGAGCAGGCTCTGTTCTGCCTTAGAGCTCAGTGTAATCTCCGTATGGCTTGACCGAGAGACTCGACTTCAGCGTCACCAGAGACCCTGAAATAGGACTGCTAAACCATAGCATTATCTAAAGGCGAATTCAAGTAGATGGCAATGTTAAGGCGCGGTTCGAAGACGGCGCACATTCAGTTCCAGACTCGACAGTGCTCGCCAGAGCAGGTTGCTTACTTGTTTGTCGAGGAACGTGAACTTCAAGAGCACCAATTTACCAACTGTCATTTGACACACAGACTAGATGCACATAGTACATACAATGTTGTTATCGGTAGTGTTCATTAGAATAACGATTCAACCCAAGTAGGCAAACTTCTACGCGAACAAACCTTATGGTCAAAGTGAGCACCGGATTACACTAAAATTTGGAGTGACTAGGAAGCTTGTAAACAGCGGAGAAAAAGATTCATACGAATTTAAAGCGAGTTACTGTTTTCAAACAAGTCAGGAACAAAAGATAGACAAAATAACTGTCTAATTATCTTCGAGTTATTTTGAAATAGCTCACCAAACCTATAGAAATGATGTACGAACAGCTTGCCGGTAAGATGCATGAGCTTTAATGTTATATCACAATCTGGTTTTCGCTTTATGATATTGAAACGCTGTCATTGTATAAATGGAATACCAAAAGATAGTTTATCAGATAATTAATACTTCTGATTTAGCGTTAGTGTTTGTTGGAGCTGCCGAGGAAAAGGACCGGTTTGTCATTGGGCCTCCTGTCACGCCTTTGTTGCAAGTATGACCAAAGTGTGTGACAACTGGATTGCTCATCTTGTGTATGGAGTGTGTTTGCTCAATCCTTGTACAAATAACTGACTTCGAGGTCTGCCCATACATATGTATGTATCCGTTGCCATCAGTAAGTGATTATTGTGGGGACATATGCTTAGCAAGGCAGGTGAGTAAGCGGTCAGCTGTTCGCCTAGCAGCGACTTTCAAAAATGATAACCGTCAATCTATTTCGCCGGAACTTGTTGTAAATTGATAGGGTCACCTAAGATAGTGCGCTGTAGAATCTTCCATATTTTATCTTCTCCAATCCCTATTCGATTGTTAATTCGTTTCTTATTCGTGTGTATGCACTAACGTTAACCCCGTCTTACGGGTCATTGCTTAATTTCGCTTACTTGCTCGGATCGCTTGTAATGCAGGTCCATGAAGCATCAGTTTATGTGATCGCTGCATTGTCGATAGGACAAATGTGTTGTGATTAAATCGCCTGGAGCAGCCAAGTGATTGAGGTATGCGTTCAAAAGTGATGATGTCCGGTAAAACTGTTGGCCTGTGCATAGTTTGAAAAAGATGTCTTAATGAAATATGGCGAAGACTGACTACTCTGTTAAGTGAACTTAGGTTTTCGTGTTTTACATGTGTATCGCGCTGCCAGCATAACTTACGACCGAGTTATCATTCGAAGCGGTTGCGTATGACATTCAGTGACGTGCTGGACCTGTTCGGCTGCTTTGGAGTGGTGTACATTACATCGACCCATAGAACTGTAAGATTTCTGTCCTACTATACACACACATCAACTAAATCAGAGGCCAGTTGAACCGTATAGGAGCACCTAGATAATCAGACACGCTCCTATTGGCATTTTCTGTTCTCAGCGCTGTTGTCTTTCGGATAAAGAAGGGGATTAGGAAAGTCACCTTCAAGCAAAAGGGCAGTCCAACCGCCCAGCGGTTGAAGGTGATTGCCAGCGTACTGTCCAGTACGATCGAAAAATATTCCACATTATTCAAAAACACGATACAGTCTTAAACACATCCACTGCATGCAGCAGAGATTAGAATCAAACAGCAATCGTTTATTCGTCGCGCCAATGGGCCCGGCAACAACGCGACCACACGTCGACGCGGAGTGGCGGTTTGCACATCCCGATGACCCATTGAGTTACACTGGATAGTGTGGGGATCACGTCGGCCGAGTCATTCATACCTGACAGGCTAATAAGTAGAAACCCGACAAACCACAGCTTCCCGGTCCTCCAGGTTAGGGGTTGAAAGAAGGTTGGCATCTTCTACTGTACAAAGTAGCAGCCTTGATTCACTGTCTCCTACCTGCTGCCTTTCGGCAGAGGTTTATGTGAGGCTTTATATGAAAACCCTAATCGTTCTCTTGTCTAGGTTTAGGCGTCCTGACAGTATCTCAGCCCGCATACAAACACGATCAACCACAATACCAATAATTCCATACTGTATCGGCCTTCTCACAGCATAACCCGGATCGCCCTGTCTGCTGTGTGCAGCAGGGTGGTCAGTCGAGAACACATCATTGCTAACCTCTTCCACACCGTCCTACCAAATTTAGCTCTCAGGTCCCTCTCGCCACCATTTCAATCGACTACTGTTCACGTCCTACGACAGATAACTCATCACAGTAACACTGTACCAGTAAGTCCCATCTCTTGCTACCCAGTTCCCGGGCTCCTCTTTCTTCGTGTACACCTAGAATACGAACGAGTATAGACGCTTTAGATGTTTTGCACTCTAAAGCAGACAGGCCAACAGAACACTCTTGAACGAACATTAGCCTCGTTGAATGTCAGTCTGCTGCATTTCGGAGGTTACAATCCCGGACAGTAGTCAGCGTATGTAATTGACAGCACTCATGATGTCTACTCGATGCTGATTATGCACGTCGGGTGACTCAACAACCGCCACTACTGGTCAGGATGGAGAAGGTATGGTCCTCAGTTTGAGGGCTACAGCCGCATTGGTAGACCGGATCCTGATAACAATAGACTTTGTGCTGTTCAATTGACAGTCCGTGTTAAAACCAACTGTAGACGCGAAATCTTCAGAAATCTGTTCATCGTATCCGTTTATTTTCATGTTCTAACTGACTGTAGTGACGTGGGTACCAAGTACATCTTTTACTCGGATCTGACTGCTCTCCTTCGGTTGACACATTGTTCCGATATACCCATTCTCGCCTCAGATATGAACGTCCAGTTCGGCCACGTTGATGAGACTGAGTCTCGTTTAAGTGGCGGGTTTGGGACAGCATCACACCATTGGGATGATGGGGAGGGCGGCTGTTGCAAGTGTGCACTGAGCAGAAACTGCTCTTAACCAACACTAGTTCTAGACTTCGTGCACGTCATTGTATTACTTGGTGATCCATTCTCCGAACTAGACATGGTCTCATATTGACCACGTAGCTGCCGGTTATAGGTGGCGAGGCTCCGCTCAGTACTGTCGTTCCTGTTGGGGCACATACACGGAATCAGATCACGCGTTGGTACGTTGCCGTTTTGTCCATACTTCCACTGAGAAACAATCTCACGGATAGCAACGGCTAACCGTTGAGAAAATGGCTATGCCGTTGGTTAAGCATAGTTATCAAACTATGCCTGGAAAGGAAGCTTCTGATTCTGATGGCTGCTGGGTCCAAATCTCACAAGCGGTTCGTGAAGCAGCTACTATATCATGCGGCACGATGGTTCGTGGCTCAGAGGAGTCCTTGGTGTTACTAGATGTCAGGCGGAACATTCCTCCTGACAATTTACGTAACAACTTTGGGTGGGATATCGTGGGAAGGTGAAGCGTCAATAGAAACAGCTCATACTTCGTGGAGCACCGACAGACTCTTAAAGCATGACCGTGCCATTGTTCCAAAGTGACCGTCTGTTAGTGAGGCTATCGGCGAGGCAGATGACACACATTTTGAGGGTCAACTTAGCTAGTCTCCTGCTTCTACCGTGTTACCATCACTAATTCACAATGTAGCACCCAGGTCAGTAGATTTAGAACCACCGACAAAACTGAAGCCCACAACTGCATTGCGCCTCTCACTCATAACAGAGCTGTTATCCCTGATCACCGCGTGCGGTCACTTTTCAAAAAGGGTGGGGAGGCGTTAGGAGACCATGGGTCAGTTGTTTCAACCTGGCTGGACAACAGAGAACATCCCTCCGTGCTGAGATCATTCGATAATAGTCGCGTATTTGATAAGGGCAACAAGAGCTCCCAGGAAAATGATAAGTGAATTAGTCTGACAACGTTCATTGCTAGTGTACTGTTTACCACCAAAGTTTGTGATGGAGACGTCAGGTGAGATGGTGATAATCGGGCTCTGACGTGAAGGTTGGTGTTGTGTGACCGAAATGAAGTGAGTGCACCCGACGACACGGGACAATGAGAGCCGTATGGAAGCTGTCCCGCAGATGGGTTATTTTTACGTGCACCTCGGCTGTTTGCTTGCGAGGCGTAGGCACTTTTGTGATGAATGTTTAGGGATCTTTGACAACTGATTCGCATTCTGTCCTCCAGGTTTTTTTCCCAGCTGGGGCTTGCTCCTTCCCTGGTTTTTCGGCCGTTAAGCATTAGTAAGAACAACTGATTTGTTGGTGCCCATGATGGTGATGAAACTGTCTGCGTACGAGCAGAAAACGACTCTGAAATCTAGGGGCAAGAACAAGCTACCGCGCTAAAGGGATATATGAAAGTTGGGCAAGATATCGACACGCCTTAAACGAAAACTAGGAGTGTATGCTGTTAGGCAAGCCGAACCGAAACGACCACCCATGACTAGCTGCTGCCAAATTAGCACACAACGATAAAACAAAGAAAAGCATCAGTTTACGAACAAATAGGAAGTGAGATTTTATTCAGACACAACCAATGGGTATCACAATAGCTACATTTCACAAACAAACAACTGGGTTGTGAATAAGAACGCCGGATACCCAGGTAAACGGGTGGGCCAGTTCAAGGCCGCTGGGTGCGTTTCCAGATTGCGAACTGGGAAACAACCTTTCACGTGAAGGTTAACCACGAAATAAGCCGGGTTCTCCCGGTGAATAAACAAACGCGGACAATCAGCAGTAGTACTAACAAGATGTGGTAGATTACAGTTGGCGGCCGGGTCTCCTATAAAATGCCATCTAACCTCTTCGAGGGTGGTACGGTATGGCATGGATTACCCCGTCACAAAAGGGTTTCAGATGCCCCAACAGGAGTACACGAGCTCTCGGTCAGTATGTCCTCCGTCCGACGTGCTTTCCGTATGACGTGCCGACATCTCTGATCACTACCAACCATGAAGTTTCAGAGGATGGCGTACGAATCAACTCGGCGATCACACACTCCAACGGGTCCTTAAGGTATGCCGGTCACTTTGAATGGTTGGATTCCATTCGAAGGGCGTACGAACCAATTCGGTCACTGACATCTGGCACCAGGAGGCAAGCGATCCAACAGTTCTGTCGATCTTGGATTCCTCGGACGGGTAGATCTACAACGCTAGGTCCGCATTCGTCGGTGAATCTTCGAACTGTTGTTTTTTCTGTCGCAACCTCTTGCAAAGTGCAACAACCCTTCAAGCCAACCCCTTTCTTCAGCCGGGGCATCCAAGACGTAGTTCGACCGCGCAATTATGAACGGGAACTTATATTGATTATGAATTGTTACGCCCTCTATCACAGCTCTTTAACTGAGGTGTTGGCAACCGGTTGCAACCCCACATCACACTTTACCGCACCAAACCTGTGTCTCGTTCCCCCCTCTCTCGTTAAATAACACCTTATTCGGCGAGCCCTCAGTCCCGTTTTCAGACGCAGGCCAGAGATTCACATTACTTGCTGTTCGTAACGGAAGTCATAGACAAAAGGATAGTGTCAAGGTTCTTTTGCTTGATAAACACGAAGCCCTACTCGCCCCTCGATCACTTAAGCTTACCACTCTTAATGTTCGAACACTTATGCACGTACTTTGGAAACCATCGCTATCGATAATCCTTGTCTGGATGGAACACGGCTTCAGGCTTAGCGCCACATCTCTAATTTCCATCAGAGGCTTCACCATGTGGGTACAACGTCTGTTTGTTTGGAGACCCCGCCGCTCAAGCCACTGGCCCAGCCGATGATGGGACTGCCCTAAAGGCGTGCGCAGAAAAGGCGCAGCTTGACTAGATTTCCGTCAACAGCCATTTTCGAACTGTTAGAATCGAATGCACGACTAGAACATCGAGAGGCGCACAACGCGAATGCCGTCTGTTTGTTGTTGCAGCATATGCCTTCATAGAGTGCAGTCAAGACGCAAAGATGGTTTTTATCACGAGCTCACTAATCTTCTACACACCGCGCGGAGCAAGGACATTGTAGTAATGACTGGGGATTTGAACACTCAAGCAAGTAGGATGAGCGCTGGCGGGCTTGACTTAAGTGGCTCACACTCTTACGGTACGCGTCAAACAGACAACGGTGAACGCTTGTTGCAGCTTTGAGGTGAGTACTAATTTACGACGTTCAGGGCGTCAATACTCCACCTCGCGACATCCATTATCAAGCCAATCGTGGACAGATTGACCACATGATCATCAGCTACCGAAGACATGGACGTTTCCAAGGTTACATGTCATTCCGGAGCAGGTGCGTGGATTCCGACGACGCACTATTATGCGTCAAGTTCGCTTTGCACTTTGGTGAGAAGCCACTTCGCCATCAACTACAAATTGGCGTAACAAAGCTACCACAGTCACAGGCACCTTACGCTTACCAGTGAGCGCTTGATTTTAGTCTAGGTCCCCCTCGCACCAGAGGACAATGAAGCCACTGCGCACATATACGGCATGCAATACATAAGTGCGGTACGGCTACGTGTGGTACTCATTCAGCTGCCAACTGCTGGGTCTCAGTGCAATAACCGGGATATTCCATCCAGTAGTGAGTGTAACCCGGCCCGCCTGGAAATCCGGAAGCAACTACGAGAAGACTGCGAGGCTTGATGGACCCAACGCGCCATTGAGATGTAACAGGCTGCTACTGCCGGGAGTTCTCGAAAGCTTTTTCAAGCCAATGATGACCCCAGCCTCCAACGACGCTTAGGACGCTGGACCGGGCACTTCTAACAGCGTTTCAACTGGCCACCCGCGCTGTTGGCTAAATCTTCGTGGTCCGCCTGTGCGCATTGGTCTGTTGACGCTTCACCGCCCTCGGAAACAGAAGTCTCGCTTGAGACCAAACCCCGGAAAAGTCATGTCACGCAACCCATTGCCATTTTTGCAGATGGAGGTCCAGCTCTAGTTAAAGAACTGACGGCTACGCTCCAGAAACCCTGGGTTAGTGAAGTCTTTTCAAATGTCTAGGGTATGGCTAAAATCGTCCCCACTTTCAAAAATGCCTCAGGCAATTCGTGTGCAAATTACAGAGGGATTAGCTTGACGCCTATTTCGTCAAAGTTGCTTGCAGTCACTATAGTTCGTAGGCCAGACAGAACGCACATCCATGAGGAGTAAGCTGGGTTTCTCCCTGGTCTTAGCTACATTGGTCACATCTTCACACTGCCAGATACTTGAACTCCGCCATCCATATGGAAGGCTAACAGTTCTTGTCTGCCTAGGCACTAAAAAGGCCTTTGATTTGGTTGACAGAACTGCACTGTGGAACTGTCCATCGAGGAACAGCATATCTGAGAGGTATGTGAATACCCTGGAAACAATTTACTATCAGACTTTGAACAGGGTTATGGCAGCCTATCACCGACCCTAAGTATCTTGAGTGGGGTGCGACTAGGTCGTCCAGCCTGATTCTTCCACTTGAACTTCGCAGTAGACGAGATTCTAGAACACGCCCTGACAGTCCACGAATGTGATGGTGTAGATTTGTTACCAGGCATTCGACTTCGAGACATAAAGTATGCCAACTCACCGCTTGCCACATTGTGCCTTGTTTGCAAGCGGTGGGTTGCGCTGAAAGCGGTAGCCCTGCAGTCAGCGTATGACTAGGATTCGGGGTATTAAGACACTCACTCTGAAGTTCGCTTCAGTAGGGCTCTCCAAACTTCCTGGCTGAAGTCCGAAGGGCAGTTGACTCCTGTTTGAGGACGCTGTCTGGTATGGTGAAGAATAGAAGCCAATGGTGCTCGCGCTGTTAGCCTCCCTGTGCATCGTTGTAACTTCTTCCTTTTTTCCATCTACATTTTTGTCTTTCTCCACACCGCAGTCACTCTCCTCCCCATACTGTGGGACGTTTGCCATTCCATGTGGTTTTCACGTGTTAAATAAATAAATAAGGGGACCAAGCATCTTTGCGATTTTTGGTGTCTTGCTCCATTAACTGCGCTTTCCACATACCTCAAAAAAACATTCACACTACATTATTCATTCTATCAGTCATTCACAAGGGTCACAAGGTTGACCAGGAGGAACGGTGGCTCAGGTCGACATTCACCTCAACAATGACGGTAAGTGTGTGAGATAAAACAAAAGGAGAGGAACAAGGAAACAAAACAGTGATATCAAAGTCCACAACTGAACAGATGATACCTACCGACTTAATCCAGTGGACTGACCGAGACCTCGACATGTCGTGACCACGTCAATGCATAGTCATTCCACAAACTCGCCGAATTAACGACATTCCCACATACAACGTCCGGGGTGGAGAACGCTCAAGTGGCATGCGAGTTAAGCAATCCAACCATCGCAGAGCATGCACCTAAATCCCTTAACGAAACGGTCGCATACAATATTCTTAAAAGACTTCTTTCACTGGATCTCGTTTATGGGAGAAAACAATTCCAAAGAACGCCACTAGAAATCTAACAAATGAGAACCTTTATGCTTAAGAGGACCATGACCGTCGGCTTCCTATATGAGTGCCGATGCCACAAGACAAGTCACTGGGTAGAAATACGGTCAATTCACCAAGAAAGTGGCGGATCCGGTTTTTACCGAGTTTAGTGAGTCAGTATAATATAAGAAAACTGAACAGCCTGGGCATTATAGAGACATTTGTGCCAGTGCGACTGCCACGTAGACTTCGGGACACCTCTTCACAACGGGATCAACTGGTGATAACCACTAAATACGAAATGTCTTACCTGTTTCCTAAATCTCCCGGAAGTGTTTTCTTCACATCATTTTCGAAGAGAAGATGCGGGTCAAGTGCTATGGTACACCTCCACTACTCAGACTCCAGAATCACTTTACCCCTGACACAGGGTCATCTTAAAAGCAACAACAGATCATAAGAATCCTGCATCAGCGAAGAGTGCCGTAAACCGGCGGTTTCAGTTACCCCCCGAACTAGGCAGCATCCATCAACCTTGCACAATGGAACGGGCAAGGGCCTCCAAAATCATGACCATGTCGTCACCAAATCACTCTGTAGTAGGCGAGGGTAATGCCGGTGGATAACGATTAGTGGGATAAACATCCTGTTGGCATACATCACAGTGGAGTACATACCTATCAGTTAACCGGCTGGTCACGTGACCGGCAGTTCCAGAAACAGTCGTCAGCTAACAGCTGCACTGCTCACATGGCCGTCTCAATTAGTGCTGAATGACATGGAGACAATGACGTTCATAGACAGCAGGAGTTTTCATGTAGATTTCAGCAACAAGCTAAACTTCCACAACACTAAGTACAATGGAAAGCACACGAGCACCACATACAATTTCCTTCAGCGACAACCGGACGTCTTATGGCAAAGAAATTAGTGATTTGGATCATAGATGGTTTGCGACAGTTGCAAGTGATGACCAAGACTAAGGTAAAACGCTGTCAGTTCCAAATCAACCAAGCAACTAAGAATATGCCGAACCAACTGACGTATCGGAGGTCGACTACGAATCACATGCTGGTGGTTTGGCAGTGATAAAGAAGTTTAGCGTCCGAGAAATGTACATTATTATAAACAAACGTAACAACAGGGAATAGTGAACAAAACAAATATGGTGTATAGTTAGACAAAGTACAAGTAGTTCTCTCCTGTACAAGTCACATGGGACCATGTAGCGCATGCTACAACACATCAACCCAAGCGCGTTTTATACATCGGACAGAATTCAAAAGAAATATTTACATCACACACCCGTTGAGTTACAGTTCACCAATTTGCCGCATACCTCGTCCACTGGAGGATACAACACAGACTGGACCCTCGTGGAGAGATTTTCGGTAATATCTACAGTCTTTTCCTTCTTGGGTCTGCCTCGCTTTTTAAGTTGCTTTGGGACAACAGAAGTGTCATTACTGTTGGATTTCAATCCTAATTCCGTGTACTGAGGAAAATCTGACGAGTGGTTTGTTGGCTCCGCTAACTTGCGTCTTTTGTAAGGCCTTTTGCATTTCGTCTCTGGAGGTCGATGAAAATCGGGCAAAGTACTGGAAACACAACCCCCGTCGCTGCTGGAATCACTGTCAGAAGTCGAGGAATTACGATCAGTGACTGTTGGCGCAGCGGGATAGACAACTGAGGACAACTGTTTAGACTGGGACGGTTTGAATTCTGGTACATCCGACACAAGGTTTCGTAAAAAGCCGAAGGTTTCATCTTGGTCTATAATGTGTTTGCTTTAAAAATAAACACGTTCAATACCCATCAATGACTTACATGCAACTGGGACTGATTGTTCGTGAATTTTTATTGGCTGTTAGTGCATATGCTCTAGTTATGAGCTGTTCCATAAACAACTCAAGAGCTCGTGCTGGAAGCATGCTAAGGTGAGACTGACAACTTACAAACAACAGGCGGAACAGTGGCAGTCACTTTTCCTATGTCTTCATCTAGTTGCATTATCTTCTTGATTCTTGTCTACAAAAAATAAAATAAGGATCAAATCAAATAGAGAGGGCACTACGACTTCATGCACGCGGAAAACTTACTGTAGGAAATCTGGCGGTAAACTTCCGTTTGGTGGGCATAGGAAAAGTGATTGTTTCTCCAGAGTATTGAAGCGAAACACCTTTGAAGAGGTCGTTGTTCCAGTCACCCTAAGCGAATGGTAATCTGCTGGGTGCACCAAGAAGCAGTCGCGTACCAATAACAGGCACAGCCTGTTAATCGGCAGACGGCCAAACTGACAGATGTTTCAATGTTCTTTGAAATTTCCAATGGCAAAACGAGGGTAATACATTCACTTCGAAAAGTGACAAGTGGTTTAGTTTTTCCACATCATCATGCTCAACTAGTGTGCGACGTTTGAACTCAACGACGTTAAATCTACGATGGAAATTATCCGTAGGAAATGAAATCTGCCGTTAGACAGCAATAAAATGAGAAATCCTTAAATACCAGGCGATATTTCTGTGATATCGCCCAGGAATTCAATAACCATCTATTTCGGTTACAGAGGGCAACAAGAGAGATAAAAGATTTGTTTTAGTCGACCGTAAATCGGTTTGTCCTTCATTTGGCGCCGAGAACACAATTAGAGATGGTCGCTGTTGTGACGGTATGAATGTGGTATTTCGTGGAGAATTTTTCACGTCTGATTAATATTTGACCCATGTTATCCTATACTCCATTTTAGGTTATGGATTATTTACAAAGCTTTAAAGATGTCTGTGAGAGTCATGAATTTGTTAGCTTCAGCGAGTTCAAACGTTGCTTATATAAATACACGAAGGATTACAATGTCATGTGCGTGCTTGCTACAAGTAAGAAATCAGGCAGTGGACTCTTGAAATATGATCATGTGAGTGTGATTGCCGTTGAGTTTACGTGGTGGATGGCGTTCCGAGCCATGGCGAAAGCCGTGGATTACGACGTGTTTACATAGTTCCCGCAATACACGCGGCTTATCATGCTTCAACGTGGTCAGGAGAAATACCGGGTTGGTTTTTGGCTCTTTCACATTGGAGCACAACCACGACATAACTGCATTGCTGTATGATGCACATCCAAGGATTCGTCGGCTCACAGACAGTGAAACGAGCGACTCGAGACACTTTTCAAATGCAACACGCCGACTGCCGAGTTGAAGCAGTATGCTGCGGATATATATGGCAAGTATATAGCCACCGTGAATATTTGCAACATCCGTCATCGGTTGAAGTAGCCAGTGATAAGTGGGTTAGTGTGCACTAACATAGCAGAAAGTCTGCCACAAATCTTGCATCATATAGAGAAAGACGGCGTATCGCGTGTCATCAGAGACAACAACAATAGGTACACGCACGTATGTCTCGCATGCAAACAGAAAGTGCAGTTATTTAGACGGTTCCCTGATGTGGTAAACGTCGGTGCCACTCATGGGACCAACCGCCACAAGTCCTCTATCACTCCACATTCGCCGCTGTAGCCTGAAGCTATATCAGCTCCTGGTTACAGACGGCATGTGTCATGAACGACCCGTGATGTAGGCCTATGTACAGAGTGAGAAATATGCATCCCTGCACCATTAGTTCGAAGCACTCCTGGAGGTGATGGGGGAACGCATACGTGTCAGAACTTTTGCGGTATATAAAATGGCGGTCCAAATGCGAACAGCACGAGTGGTCTTTGGGTGCGACATAATGTTATGCTATTTCCATGTTCGGGATGCTGTGAGGAAACATTTGAGTTGATGTAATAAACCTTATAATCACCATTCAGACGAATTCCTTCAGAAGCCAATATTTGTTTCATTGCATGGCTACTCGCAGTAACCCTATGGAGTGAGTGATCACCTTTGTCTATACATTTTTGAAGGTCCAATCGGAATGTTGCTATAATCAGGTGAACAGACCCCAGCTTTATGAACTACCTTTTGTGCAATTCGGATGTGCACATTCGGACGTTGTTCAATTCTGAAATCGAACAAACAACCGTCTGGAGAGTGCGAATGGGCGACTAAAGAAGCGCACTCATCCCAGAGATAATTTAGCCACGGTCATTAGCAAAATTTGGTCCCACATCGAATGCCAAACAGCCAAGGTGGGAGAAGAATGTTCATATGGAGGTGCCCTGTGGACAATGCGATAACCCCGTTAAAACGAACGGTTATCGGTGCTATAAGGACCGGGTATTTTCACACGTAGAGTGCGTGAATAATGCTGACATATCGCACCTCTCCTTCTGCACAGGGCAGTTACAACCCCTCTCGCCAGGTACGTTGTAATTTTATTAACTATGCTGATTCAGTTGCATCGAACTCAAGAACTGTGCCACCTCCGACGTTGAAACGCAAACACAGACCGTGTGCAACTCCACTAATCATTGATGGAGATGAGTTCTGAGTTGTTCTCCCACGCAAGCGGGTCCGAATAAGTGCTGGCAAACGACTACACGGAGGTCACTGGCAACGGTAAGTGGTACCGCACCCACCATGTACATACCGTCTGACTTTAGATCAGCACACACAGCAAGAAAAGGACTCCTACCGAAGCGGAATCGGAATCAAGGAGGCTTCGGGAAGTCGGAAGGAATATTCCAGATAACGATAACATGTACATATAATAAAAGTATTCCGACAATTCAGTAGCGTTTTCACATCGTGGAGTTGCGATCGTCGAGCATAGACGTCAGTGTGTCCAACCATATGGCGTGACGTTGTGACTGTAGAGCGCATGTAGGCTGACCGTCGAGCGGATCGCTCTGAAATGCCTCATGCGGTACAATGTCACTTGTCGTTAAATCTCTTGCTTTGCTGGAAACACATGAAATTTCACCTCCTCAGTGGTTATGTAACAGCACAAACTTGCCTATATTTTTTACCATAATGCTAGAGCAGCTTACACCCATGTACAGTGGGCAGTATATAAGCTAAACATATCACGCCAACGTTCGCTGGTATTATGTTTCAATGGCTTCCGGTTACACGTGGGGATGAACGTCAACGCTTGAACTTATCAACTGTTGGCACCTATTCCAGGGAATATCGAACGCAAACGCTCAAGAAAAATGATCTACATTTACACGGTACATGTTTATTAATCATTCGCTGCTTACTCCTTCTATATACCAGATCATAAAACTTCAGCTAGTTCGTCAACCTATTTCACTATTAAATTAGCGCAATTCCTCGGCATCCTTGATAAGCTTCTTTTGCGCATTAAAATAAAAAAATTTCCCGTAGCATATTAGACATATTTCACAATTTACTAAGTATTCCGTCCACATTCACCCACATGAATTTCCAAACTCACATAATAATGGTATACCAACGACCTCACTGACATCCTGCGGATAACTTTCGGCTAAATATGTCACTAGCTTCACTGGCTTCACGGGTTTCTTACATAACTGCAGGTATAACCGGTATGACAGGTTGTGTACCTAGTAGCACACTAAGAAGGTTGACATTCTTTTGAATGTCCTACGCTATTCACTTAAATATTTCCGTAATACCTCACATCCGGCATCTCCGTTTTATGATTTACCATTAATAAATTGGGTACTCTTTACTGCCGCTGTCAACTGATTGCTCAGTTGTCACGTAAATTTTGTTTATGTGCACTAGCAAGCGGCAAAACATGACGCGATTTTGGGTTTAAATGGCCATTTTTATCTGAGCTTGGCGTGCAACATGGTTGATCGCTATACCACAAGGCCGCATGGTTTCTCACGTTCGAACATCCATCGTCTCATAATGCCGGCTCATGAGGAATGTTGCTGGCATCCCCCTACAGATGAGAAAACGGCTATCAGCAGTAATCTGCCGCTAAGTGATGTTTTGACTGGGAGCAGTGATGAGTTCATATTTTGGAACCTGGTTAAATCACCTAAACTGGACACGCTGCAGATTTGAACACACTTACGGCTGAAGTCTCTCGCGGGCATCCACCAACTAATTCACCATCCGCATCCGGAAGCTACACTGTAACCTTTGGGGAGTGTGCTATGCCGGACAACAAGAGAGATGAGGAGGATATGATTGAAAGTAAGGAATTCTCTAACTCACTGACGTTATTAACCAGATGCATCACTATCAACGATCAGCGCAGTAAAAAATGCGGCGACAATGATTGCACTGAAAGTGGTCTTTGAGGCTAACTTGTCGTTGAGAACGACCAGTATAATGCTCCGCAAGTTCAAGCAACTGTTGTCGGAGTTGTCGATGGATGCACGTACACTGTTGGGAACACCACGTGTTTGCTGAAAGAAGGCCATCAAGGGAGGTGACTACGTTTATTTTTGTGTGGAGGAATGCATTGAACATACGCTGCGCGACGCTGGGCTGAACGTTCGGCGTGCGTTCATACAGATGGAGTGACCCTGTTCAAGAGCTACTGTCAGCAGTTATGGTCCACCTTAGCCAGACCGACTGTGCCAAAGACGCCGGTGTTTGTCATTGGTTTGTTTTGCAGGGATGGTAGAGCTGATAATGTGCATGAATATGTTGCTGACCTGATTGCTGATCTGAAGACGGTTTTAAGCGATGGGGTCACGATGACCGTCTACAGCGTGCAAGTGAAAGTCATGTTGAATTGTATTGTTGGTGTTGCGCCGGTTAGAGCATTTTTCAGGCAAGTTAAAAACCACACAGGGTATTACGCTTGTGAGAAGTGCACCGCTTGTGGTATGTACGTGGACAAAAGAGTGGCGTACCCAAACTTACAATGTCGGTTGAGAAGTGATGTGGATTTCAGGGGCAGAGAACAGACGAAACATCATATAGGTGATTCGCCCTTTGAATCGCTGAACATAGACATGATTTCCTGTTTCCCTCTGGATTACATGTACATAGTTTGCTTGAGATTTATCAAGAGAATCATCGCATTCTAAAGATCTGGACCGTTACATGTCGGCATTTGTATCGGCCCAAACGAGATAAAGGTGATAAACACTGGAGTTAGGCTTATCCGCTCGAAACTGACAGACGACTTTCCGCGGAAATGTACATTCCAGGATTATGAACGATGGGTGGCAACTGAACTCTGGCAGTTCCTGCTGCACATCGGGCCGGGTGCACTGAAAGGCTTAGTGGATGAAAAGTTCTATGAAAACTTCATGAATTCCTTCGTTCGCATATACAAAATGTGCATTTCAAAGTGGTATAGACACCACCCTGATTTTGTGAAGTCGCTGTTATACAAAACGCTGCAATAGTTCGCTGCTATATATGTTGAGACGCGGCTGGTATTTAACTTGCATTGTGTGATGCATCTTTGTGAGGATGTGCGATTGCTTAGAACGCTTGACTTGTACTCCGCACTTCCCTTCGAGTTGTACATGAACATACTGCGCAGGTTTGTGCAGTCACCAAATTTGCCGGCGTCACAAATTTTCCGCCCTATTACGGAAAGGATGTATCGGTCGGACGTGCACGTAAATACCGCCCTCATGGATGATGTCGATTGCTTGAACGTGCGAGTTGCCAAGAAAAATGGTTCCCCCTTTGTGCTGCGGCATTTTTTTGACCGACAGGATGCCGAACAATGCCATTTTGATCGGAAATAAGCCCACCCTCATAACAACAATCAAGGGGAGAGGATTCTCATTCGAAGGTTTGCAAGCTGCTGTGACTTCTTCAATAACTGTTTGCAGTCCTCCATCTTCAAATATCTGTTTGTTCCCACCTGCACACTGACACCATGTGAGTTGATCGCAAGCTAATTCAGTGAGAAGGATTGCTGTTACCTTTGAATGACCAACATATTTTCTACCCCATCGTACATGCCTGTATTCCATCGTAAAGTAAGCCATTCAACGCCCAACGTTTTTCCTTTCTATGTTGATTTGATGCAATCAAAATCATGTTTGATCAGCCTCAACATTTTAAATGTATCACGACGACTATACCTTTAGCATTACTCACCAATCCTGGGTTACCAAGCCAAGTTACACCTTGTGGCCTGGAATAAGCGGAAAGCTGCGTGACGGATTATTGGTGGAAGGTGCGCGTGTTTCACAAGGAAGTAAACTCTACAAGATTTAAGTGAATCGTACCACCGATAAGCGAAATTGAAAACCTCTACAGTTCCTAGACGATTTCGAGAAGACATGCAGATATGAAAGCCTCCTAGAGCAGTTATCCCATATCCCATCAACGGACGCCACTGCCCCCATGAATCGGCAAGGGAAAAGTGAAATATATGTTTTCCACACCCCAACAGATATGACGTCGAATACCTACCATGATGTCGGACTTCACGGGCGGAAATGACAGCGTTCTGATGAACAGGAATTATTCAGTGGACATTGATTACTCCCCACCTCCACCACCGTCGGACGATATGTCTGGGGAATCGCCTTCTGGAAGCAGTTTACCCCTTTCGTCCGTAGAAAACGTCCCGCCATAAGCAAGCCCATTGCCACCAGGTTATTACCTTGGGAAGCAATCGATTTCCGTCCACAGTTCGCTCATAAAAACCTAGCCACTTTAATCGTCCTCGTCCCCCGTGGTTGGGTACAGTGGAGGCTACTGGCATATGCATGGAACATAGCAGTATCTTAGAAAGAAGGTTCGGAGGTTTCCAAGTTCCCATTACCGACAGATTAGATGAAATGGAAGGTAATCATCAAACTTATTCGTCCGGGATATTCTTTTGCCATGAAGGTGACTATCACAGACCAGCCTTTATGATTTACAAACACCATGGACATTCTGATTATGCTGAGCGTTTGCTTACGGGAGGAATTACGTGTTGTCCGGCTGAAGGTGATCGCTTCGCGCCATCAGCGTGCTGCTGAAAGCCGGTCGAAGTTGCCCAATCTTACCGTGCGTTTCCCTATGTACACGGTTGAGGACGTTCAGCTGCTAAACATGAAACTGGAGGACAGCGATAGCTACCGGGTGCTGGTAACTATATTTCCCGTTTCCTCACTCTCACAAGGTTAACTATCTGTCAAAGTTAGGCGTTAAATCTGTCAGTGACTGACAACCCGATGCGGTCGACCACGACGGAAGACTTGGCTGCGAGCGTCAACTGGCGAGGAGTGAATAATCGTTTCTCCTTGGCATCCACGCAGTTCGTGTCCGCCATCGTTGGTGAGTTTGTTTTTGAACAGACGACTCTGTCGTTACAGAAACCGCTACGAAACGTCAGTACGCTAGAGTGTCTCAGGCCGCTGTGAAAGCAAAAATACAACGGTTGATGCAGAATTCGCGGAACAGCCACGAAGGAAGGAAGACAGAAGGAATGCCAGGCAGACGTTAGAATGAATAGTAGGGGTTTGAATTTATTGATCCCTGCAATATTCCGTTCGATCACATTAGAGTGGTTTACTGTCGCAATTGCAATAATAACTGAGATATTCCACTTTCACTTGGATTCCTAGAACTTTTCCAATGGCCGAAATGCGTAAAAGATTAGTTTGTATTCTGATGGTCACTTTTTTTCAGCGTAGACCAGTAATGGTTTGAATTTATTAATCATTGTAATATTTTGTTCTATTTCGTTAAATTGGTATATTGCCATATTTCCGATAATAACTCAGATATTCTAATTTTTTCAGCTGCGGACTCTTAGGCAGATGACAAATAATCTCAAGACTTGGATACAGAACAGGAAGATCGGTGGTTACACAGAGAAATGGCGACTAACAATCATCTGATGAATAAATATTCCTGCCGTTCGTACATTTCATGGATGTTCATTAATTTTTTACCGCCTTACATCGTTTTGTTTCTCAAAGGTGGGTGAATTATCGAATACGTTGCGCGTAGTCGTGTGTTCGTCAAGATGAATCTTGAAAACGAGACTAATTCCTTAATGGGAGCAATTAAGAACGAAGCCGGCAAGTGCTCGTAACGAAATAAGGCCTACAAAAAATTTACCGTTTGACCGTCTTTTGAGTGACTTCTAGATGTTCAATCAAGACACTCAGGAGACGGTCTTGCCACACGAGGTGATGTCATGGCAGATTTAATTGCAATGTAAATACCAGACTGAGATTCGTGAGGTCTGATTACGTGAGCTGCTAAAATGGTAGCAGTCCTTTGGGCGTTGGTGCATTTAACGACAGTCAAGGACTTGAAGAAACTGTACCGTTTTGTCTTATATCAGTAGATTGATGAGAGGGTGAACTAAATGGAGAAAGGAGAGAAATAAGTAAATAGGAAACAAGAAAGCGATAGAAAACGGTCTCGACGAGGGTGTATGGAGCTATATGCAATCGACTACCCATGACCATCTTGCAGCAATCCAGTCACCCAGCTGCTTCTTAGATACATCGACTGAAGTTGTCAGGGGAATCGCCGCTGATGCACCATTTCATATTGAGCAGTTACGTACGGTAAATCTGTTGTCTACATTAGGGACTGCTACGTGATATATAAACCTTGGTCTGGTGGCCCTCTAAGGCGCACTGCATCACTGACGATTAAAAGGTTTCTGTTGGGATGTAAGTACGAAGACGCCCCTCGAACACCTGCAGAAGTGAAATAATCTTAGTTTTTACGGGCGGTCTTGATACGAAGTGTAGAACGGACACCCACTTCGCTTTGTAGTCCTTCTCTAGACCGTCTCTAGTTTGGTTACGTCTTCCTTTCAGCAGGACGCACATGAGTGAATGTTAACTTCCAGTAGGGATCTCACCACTCTGCTCTAGATGCATGAAGAAGTATCGATTTACGAGCTTCCGACGACAATATTCAGCACTGTTAACCAGCTGTTGGCTTTCTTCATCAGCAGTATAGTGTCAATACTGATGGGTTAGTCCGATGTAACTGAAATACCCACGTCCCGCTCCTGGTAGGCAGTGACTTAGGTAGCGCCGCTGATGCCCCGAATCATAAAACTGTGTGGTGAGTATGTAGCCTTTGGCTTGGACTTACTGAAAGGAAGCCAACCATGGATACGGAGCATCCTGGTCTCTTTAGATGTCTTCCGTTTTCTCGGCATTGTGCAGAACGCGCCATAGCTACACATTATCAGCATACATCGCAAACTGAGAGTTGCTCATATCTGCGAGGTAGATGACGTAGGCGAAGAATAATGAGGGACTCAATAGATAGCCTTATGACATTAGTTTTAGTGGTGATTTGTTTGAGTGCCCCGCTATTGGCTTCAACTTTGCAGTTGCGTCAGGATAATGAAATCTGTAAGATATAAATTTCCGCTGCATGAGCTCAGACTATTCAGTCTGTCTGGGAAGATAACGCGATCAATTTCATCAAGCGCCTTCGAAAGAATCATGAACACAGGTACGACTGAAGGGCGCCGTTCATCAGACTTCATCCACGTGTCAACTGTAACCGGTAGGTTGTTCGTGCATGCTTGATCGTTTCTGAATCCTTCTTTCTTTGTCGCCAGCGGTGTGAAAGTACTCAAGTTATCCCCCACAAAATCGCTTACTTCGTTCTCCATTGATTTCAATATGCTTGGCAGTAATACGGTCGGCCTAAAGCTTTTGGCGTACGTTCGACCCCCGTCCTTGTAGGTGGGAGAGATGACGCCGTGCTCCTGAATGGCTGGAACACGAACAGAAAACTATGAGTGCTCTTACAAAGAAGCAAGCGGTTCCGCCAACCCACCTGGACATTCTTTCACCACGATTATGTGTACCACATCAAGCCCCACAAAATATCCGTTGGGTAGGTCAAGGGCGCGAGGAACGATTAAGATTCAAAGCTGTTGTGCATGGTTCCATCTCAGCTGAGTTGCTGAAGACAAGTGCGCGCTAAGCAAGTACTCTCTGGTGCCATGTGGTTAAAATCAGTGTCCTGAAGGGCCCATTACATACGACGTAACGACTTCCAAATTTACTGGTAGAATTTTTAGGGACATTAAGCTGTTCCGTTCGCGAGTTTCGGTTGGCGACTTCCGCGATCGGCGTGTACGGATGTGGAGTACAACCGCCCTCCGGAGAAAACGCTCATCGAAGGTCCCGCTCATCTTTTATTGGTCACTTGTTCGTGGGTTCGAACCAAACCAACAAGTAAGCTAGGCATGAGGTGAGTGGTTGGACTGAACTAGTTATCGCGATGTTTAGATGCGACACATAACGGTGTAGATGTTCAACTACACTGCAACAACCTAAGTGTTAGACAGTCGGCACGAGATAAACGTTCCCGCAAATTCCGAAATTCCGCTTGTTTCAGGTGGTTTTGAGTCGGCATTAGAAAACAGGTGATAGTGAAGTCACATATTAGGCAGGAACTGAACTTGACGCGATCGCTTGCATCTCACTCGCGCGTCTAATTCCACGGTGTATGCTGTCTGTTAACACCATGTCTGGCCGGTATAATCTGTAGCCTTCGCTCCACTCTATCAGTTTGATGACATGCTGGGTGGTCGCAGTAGCGGAGGTCAACTTACTGACGAGACCTGCGTGCAGAAGGATAAACTCAACTAGAACGGTGCTGTGGCATCCTACACCTGCGGTCGTCTGTCTAATGGTACTGTCTTCTGTTGTCCAATTTCGGGGACACGGACGCAGCAAGATAAAGGACACCCACGGTGACATGATTATCAGAATGTCCTAATGTTTGTCCGTGAGCGATCGTCAAGCAAATTCAGATAAGGGTTTCCGTTTGCGGCTCAGCTTAGTTTTGGCATTTTTCATCGATGTTTACACGAGTTCGAGTGTGGAAACTTGAATCACTTGAATCCACACATTTCACTATGTCCAACATCCATCGGACATTTGTAGATCTGGGATAAGCTCATTAGAAACAGGGCGAGAAAGTGCTCTAGGGGCTACAGAAAGTACCTTAACAGAGTGAATTTCCAATCATTCGATTTTTTAGGTAAGTGGGACTCTATTACCAGTTTGGAACGACACCGAGAACAACAGCTGGCAACCTCCAATGGAAAGTCGTTGCAGTGAGTGTTAGCCCTGCTTGAAAAGTATCGTTGGCTAAGAAAGGTCCGAGGTGGAAGCTTGAGGAGCTTCCTGCTTTCACCTCCTTGACTAGCCTCACTCACTGGGGTGAAGACTTGCTGCACAAATCCTAAGCTAGGAAGTGGTATGTGTGAGGACTAAGTCGTCAGGGAGTATCCGAAACTCGGGTAGATAAGGGTCGAGAATTTCAAGGCGAGACGCGCAGGAGAGATGCCAGGTGATAATAATCATTTTAGTGGCCACCCGTTGACATATTCTTCCCCAAGTCGGTGTATACGACCTTGTTAGCATACTGAAGGAGTGGTCTTATATAGACCCCATAAAGCGTTTGAAAGGCCTGCTTATCTATGCGCGAGAAAACCGTTTTTACCATTCCGAGTTTCAAATTCTTCGTAAGTGGCCAGCTGATTGTTATAGGAGGCGGATAGGCTGCAAAACTGCCAGATCAGTATGTCTTTCTCTAGATCAGCTTGCAAGACATTCACCACACTCTGTACACTAGTTAACACGGATAGCTTTCTGAAGTCTCCTTCCAGCAACGTATGTGCACAGTTATTGTCGTTTACAAGGATACGCCAGCCGTCTGGCCAGCAACTAATACGATAGACTTCAACATGTGGTGCACTGAGATTACAAGCGTTCCAGATTTTGAGTTGTCGGCATAAAGGGGATCGTCGCTGAAAATAAGGTCTGAAAGATCGATTATGTATACCAGAAACGCAGTGGACCCAACACAGATTCTTGAAGAACTCCAGCGAAGATCGGGGAGGGCGAAGGAAGGTTCAACCAGTTTTTTACTCTCAAAGTTCTGCTACCAAGAAAGGATACAATCCTTGAACGCCAGAAGCTTCTGGTTTATGCAGGAGAGGACCGTTTGAGATGCGGCTGTTGGCTGTCCCCAAATCAAGGACGATAGCTTCCGAAATGTGGTCACTGCCTTTGGGTTTACCAGGTAATTCACGCACGACCGGTCGACGAGGAAGCTATGCTGAATCAAGGTGAAAAGATTGCTCGGGAGGTGCTTAAAGAAGACACGTTTTAATGGACATTCAGTTATCGTGTGGGGGAGGCTGAAGAGGCTGGTTGGCCAATAACTATCGACAAAACGTCGATCGCTTGTCTCGGATATGGGTGTGTCAGTAGTCACTTCCCATGCTTTAGGAAAACTGTTGGTTTAAAGAGTCTGGTTGATCAGATTAGGGTGGAACACCGTCAAACCACTGGCTGCTTCTTGGGCTATCCGGGGATCGATCGCGTCTGGTTCCATTGTACGATAAGGATCGACCTTGACTGGGAGATCCAGAACATTGAGTTGTCAAGATCAGGTATTGCGAATTGCTGCGCAGAAGAATGGTATGTCAGGTTGATGGAACCGCGTTGTAAATGATTCAGACGTACTCCTCGAACAAATCAGCGAATGTCTGGAGGTTCCACTGTGGAGCGGCCGAAAAATAATCACCGAGGGCTCACTTCTTCTCTGTTGGCACACATATTTTCATAAGCGATTCCTGTTTCTGCAAGTTAAGAGTAAGATTCTTGTCTGCACTTTTCGAAAGTGTTGGCTGATTTTCCACTTGTAACCGTTTCGTACAATGCGGAAGGCTCCCGGATCACTCGACTTGCCTGTTAGTTTCTGTGAGTTCAAAGACTACTATGAGGGCAACTAGCGTCCTCAGGAGGAATCCCGTTTCAGCGGTTCGTGACTCCATATATAAAGAGTGGCCCTTCGTGAGTGATCAAGTGACGGATCTGGTCAAGCATTTTGTATATTTTCAGCCACCGTTATCAGCCACTACGACGGAGAGTTCATCTACTAGACACACGTTAATAAAAACGTTCGCAAAGCCGCTGAAGTTCACGTGAACACAAATCAAGAACTTCAAGTCAGGACACACGCGACACTATGAATCCGTGCCTAGTTTGGCAGCACCAAGCTGTGTGCTTCTTTGTGCCAGTATATACGACATGGTCAATATACTTCAGTAGCCATCTTGTGTGAACCCGGTGAGTTGTTTAAAACTCTTCCGTCTATGCGGGGTAGGCGTGTTCATAACCCCAGCCCATGAGCACCACATTTTTTTGCAGTCCTCTCAGTGGCGCGCAGGAGATAAGTTAGACAATATCCAAAATTCTGGGACTTTCTTCAGATCGGCTTTCGTTATGTCTGACGTGTAAAATGCATTGTGATTCCTACCAGCAGGTGGTATATGCCACACCACTCTGTGTTTAACCCCAAGAAGCCTGGCAAAGCTAATATAGAACCGACTGCGATACAGCGTATCGTGCCATATCTTTGAATGATCAGCAAGTACGGGGACTGGACTCCAGCTCTATACTTTCAAATGTGTAGCTGAGGTTTAAAATTTATCAAGTTTTTATTACAGTAGATATGGAAGGTATGTTTCTGAAAGCTCGTGCACCCGAAACAAACCATGGTACCCAGAGGATAATTTGGTGGTTTTAAGTTGGTCTCACAAATAAACTCACAGAATAGCGAATGGTAGTACATCCATTTAGGGTTACCTCCTCTTCTTTCTGTGCAAATTTCGCCCTGAGAAAAACAGTGGAACCATTCAGGCACATATGTGTGTGTGGCGTGTGCCAGGCTGTTCATAAGGAATCTCACTTTGATTACTCTCTTTCCTCTTCCTCAGATGCATCACCGACAATCAGCTTTGTTCACATTTTAGCGTCAATGCTGTCTAGAGGAGGATTCCGCCTAGTCAGATGGTTGTAGAATGGCTGTGAAGCTCTTGGCAGTTTCGGTGGTTCTGAGTGTGCTGTGAGTAAGAGAGAAACACGTAGCGGCGGACTACCATCAGAACATACTTTGGGTATCAAGTGGGACGTCGATGTAGAACAATTTACCTTGGGCTTCAAACTGCCCGCAAGGAGCGGCACCCTCTCTGTCATCCCTGGTATGTTTGACCTCCTCGGGTTCGCCCACCTATGGCTATTACCAGGAAGGTGTAATTACAAGAACTGTGTAGCAGGAGGCTGGGATAGGACGACCTACTCAACACAGAAAAAAGCTGAGGATGGCAGGACTGGTTGAAATTTTTCCAAGAACCCGATGAATTGCAGGTTTTCAGGTGTGTAATACCCACTGCGTTGGTAGAGGGTGAATTTGGACCACTTGTGTCTTGTGATGCATCTGAAGTGGGATATGTTACAGCTGTCTACGTTTGCTACTGTGAAGACAATGAGAAACGGTTTTGTGCACTACCGTTTTTAAAGGCTTGGGTGGCGCTTCTCGAATCAATTTCCATCCCTCGACTCGAACTGACGGCAACTGCACCTTCTGCTTGCATGTTCTAATCGATGCACTCCTGTCTAAACATTTGTTTTACTGGCAATAATAGTTGGACGGATCCGGTTATCGTGCTACATTATATCAACAATGCATTTACACGTTTCAGCACGTTCGCTGGGAATAAGCCGCCATGCATCCTCGGTGTCTTTGACCCACGACAGTGGAGGCATGTACGATCATGTGGCAATCCAGCGGATGAGGCGTCGGGCAGAGTGAGAAACATGCAGTATGTGCAAGGGTAATTGTGTGATCCGCAGTTCTTCACGCAACCGCCGGATTTGTGGACCAGTGCACTTAGACCCACAAAACTTGTGGGAGTTGTTTACTTGCAAAGCATTACATCATGAGCGAATGTTGAAAGCAAACCTAGTAAACTGCTGTCAACTTGCTGCAAGTAAGTTGAATGGAACAAACTGATCAACCGCATAGCTTGATTTAGCCGGTTCAAATCGTGTTGGATTCCAGTGAATACGAACTATCCAAAGGTCACAAAGAGGGTAGGTCGTCTGGCACCTGTTGAGCAACCATCAACCAGAACAGATGTTGTGTGGCTAGTAAAATTAGAAAACTTTTACTGTTTAACGCTAATTTTGTCCAACTCCTGTGTTCACGGGAACACATCAAATGACAGCTGTCTTTACAAATTTCGTCCCTTCATATTTGGTGGTCTCCTCCGAATGAACAAAAGATTGTCCACTTAGGTCATGGAATCCGACTCAAAATTTCTTGTCATATTGCGCTGAGCACACCGAATGCAGATTTCATTATCCTTCAATTTCGTTAGAAGGAATAGCATGTCAGAAAGGCTGGTGCTTGTATCAGTTCGTCCACTTTTTTCGATTCTGCATGGTGCAGTGGCGGTTAAAGCGTCAGAATGGCGTCTTTTGCCGATGCCAGAATTTGGTTGTTGGCAGACAGTTAATGTCCCTACTTCCCTCTGGGAGAACACAGCCTGGTTGACATCCCTTCTTACCTGTCCCTTCTCAAACCGGTTTGGTCCGATGGAAGTGAAAACAGGTCGGACAGTTGAAAGCTGAACAAAAGTGAATAAACAAAGATAACAGCTCTCAGGTGGGTGATGTCGTGCCAGTGATAGCCGGTGCAACTCCTAGAAACCATTGTCCCAACGGCTTGATTGTGCGGTGTTCCCTCGGGTCGGGCGGGTTTATGCGCAGTTTGTGTAAAGAACAAAGCAGGGACTTCAAAACATGATGTGCGTGGCTTATGTCTTGTGGAGGATATCGTGAGTAAATAGCGTAGTATAGAGAGCGATGTGGATCAGTTACACCCTGCACCACTTGTCTATCACCGCCGCGATGTAGGCCAATAAACGCTGATTCTCGGAGCGGTCGCTAGACGTTTCGGCCGCGTCGTAGGCGCAGGGTTGTGAACATTGAGAACGGCCTTTACCCGTGACATCTTTATTGTTGGTCGACTCACGGACTAAGGTGGGAGGCATGGGAAGTCACTCATTTTCAGGAAAGTCCCTGATGCCTACGAGCAATCTATAGTAACTTTGAGCCAGGAGCGATGTGTTGTAAATATTTACAAGCAGCCTGGCAGTAGTTAGGTTGAACAGTAGCAATGTCATGCACGAGGAGAGAATGTTCTGGAAGAACCCCTGTGGGTAGTGTGTCGCGTGTCTGCCAGATCTGTTGGAAATTTTCTCCCAGGCGACTCTGCTATCCAAATGTCTCAACTAGCCCACTTGTGTATAACCTCCTCTCTTTCCTGCAACGTGAACATACTCACTGAAACATACATATTGCTTTAACCGCTTAGAGGTCTTTGTGCAGTCTGTTTGCTTTTATTTGGCCCGCTTCGCCAATGGTGAACATTTGCTGTCCTATTGGCATTGTTGATGGGACTTGCGAGACTATTTTCCATGTTCGTCTTGCATTGTTTACTCAGTTTTAAGCAGTTGATTTGTGAGTTACGGCACAGTTTACTGTTGACGCTGACTAGTACAACTGAGGTATGCAGCCGACCGTCTTTGCAAATTCTGATGCTTGTAAAATAGTACTGCAGGGCCTTCGATCAAACTCTCGTTCTGAACTCTGTGTTCGTTATTCCTCCGCGCGTTGCTAAAAAACTGTTCGATCGTAACAGTGAGTGCAGCTAACTGCTCGGTAAGCGCATCGTTTGGTTGCTGAGCTGAGGTGGGTAGGTTAATGGGCGTGAGTTGGGAAAATGGATTAGCTTCCACATTCTGTCATCCACGTCAGCCGGCTGTACAATAAGAACGGTGGGACTTAACGGTGCAAGTTCTGGGGCATACGGAAGCAGGTGTTTGAATCAGAGCCGTCTAAAAATGGAATCGACAGTCTCTTGAGGTCCGATCAGCTGCTTCATAGGTCGAAGTAAATGTGACGGTCTACAAGCCCCCAGCTCAGTAGTGAAAAACGGCCGGTCCAATCTCTTCATCTCCGATAATTCAGTCCCATTTATTAAGGCTTTTTTAAGGTATCAAGTGGGATTTCGAAAGGTACTTCATGGGTGAAATCGCAAACCTCTTTCACAATGTTAACTGGGATCGACTGAAGAACATACGACTACATCACACGATGAGATTTAACCCTACGGGTCCCAAACATACCTTCGATTTCTCCAGATTACCCTTTGGGATTAGAAGTACAAAAATGTGGAGCTGAATACCGACAAATACCACGAATAAATCAGTGCCAACTTTAAACTCACTGAGAAATTTTGAAAAAGAGCTAGAATATCTCAAGTAAGGTGAGCACAAATTCAGCCATATCTGGCTAGCCAATTTGTATTGAAAACAATAAATAAACCGCAACAAACCTCGATAAAAGATGACTATTAAAGTCCAGATCTGGACTCACCAAGGATGAACAGTGGTACTGAGGAAGCATTCGGAGTGGTCTAACCATAGTTGATTATGCAAAGCGCCGGATTTGAAACTTAATTCAATAGTGAATTGTTTCAGCTGACTGCTATCCACCGATCTTTGAAAGAAAAACTGACACGTATGTGCAGCAGAGCCTAACCTAAAAATGTTGCCACTTTTCATAAATTCAGACAAAGGTGTACAGTGCGATATGGCGCGGCAGTTACACGAGGTTGACAAAATGTTGTAGAGAACAGTGAAGATACCGCATAAACCAATGGAGCAAATCAAAGTAATACACCGCTCACTATTTACACGACTATTAATTTAGCACGATATGACGGAACATTTAAGTTGAGAGCGGGGAACATGTAATATTCTCCTGTAAACACTTAGGCGGGATCGTGCTATGCTAGATTTTCAGTTTGGTGTTGGACACATTAAGCCTGTTGATGTATCCGTAGAACACCTAAGAGGCGTTTCAAATACCAATCCGGCTGGTATAGTCAATGAAACAAAGAACATCTCGCGATGAACTTTGTTCACGTTTTTTACGCGGAACCGGCGACAGGCGGTAACTTCTGTGACCAGCCTTTATGTCATGCACAAGCGACATGAATTACCGGTTAGTTACTTCAGATTCGCACACAAATTCATGTGAGGATGAAACCCTAGAACCACCTCCCGTGGTTTTTCTTACAGAAGGAGGTCGTTAAAACTGAAGCGAGTTTTGAATACAACCAAGCCAAACTGGGTCAGCTAGATTTGTGCCCATAAATCCAACTACGGATCGACCAGTAATGTCCAGGCGACCGATACATCGGACTTATCTGTACAAATCACGCGATAGAAATAAAATGAGCTGATGTGTGGGTGAATAAATCAGGATTTATTGGCGAGGACGATCGTTGAAATTGTGAAATTCAGACGGTAAACAGCCACTATATAGTACAAGCCAAGAGATTAAGAGTACCAAACCTACGGAAAAAAGTAAACTGTAGCCTAACAACATTAAGCTTACCCAAGGAATCTCCGGCTGTCTGTGTAAGCATACACGTCTAGCATGTCAAGTGTTTGTGAGTATGACAGGTCTTTCAGGCCTTACACCAGGTGAGTGTCCACACGCATTATCCTTTCCAGTGAAGCCTGATTGCGCGTTAAACCTGGCGGGTTCACGTGGACGCAGTATTTGAGATGGGGTCTAAGTAACGCGTTGAAGAGTTCACAGAAAATATCCCTCGTCAGCATCATGAAGGCTTGACAAACCATCCACAGCAAATATACGTCCTTTCTTTCGGCCTTCCGTCGTTGACTGCCGACCTCAAAACCACCTGAAACTGTGAAACTGGGGTCCGCCCGATGACTTCCAACAGGCAGGGTTTTTCCCCTCAGTGCATACGTGGATGTAATAATAACAGCAAATCAATGAGTAATAATGCGTACTTTTATTATTTATTGGCAACACCCACCAAGAGCTGTTTCAAAGCCTTGTGAAGGGCACTCGAACCTTCTGAATCGTCCACGGTCTGCCACGTCTTGAGGCCATCGGCAGACATCAGTTAATACAAGTCCAGTAGATCAGGAAGCGCATTGGTATTAAGTAAGAGGGGCCTCAGGGTGGAATCCTGCGGCACCCCGCTCATCACCGCATGTTGGGGGGAAAATACTTGCACTCACACTGACACACTGCTCCCTCCCACGCAGAAGCGCAAATCGTTAAACCATCCCACCTAATAAACATGCTTGTCGTTTGGTGTGCAGCCTTCGGCGAGGAATCTTGTCAAAGACCCTGGTTCACTACTTCCACCTAGTTCTCCGTCGTAATAAAGAGTCGTGTGAAACAAAATCGCTCATGCCTGAGGCCGTGCTTAACTGGACCAAAATGCCCACAACAGATCACGCGAAGTTTGCTCTATTCCTTTGCCAGTCTTTCAGATGGCCCAACCACGATACTTGTTGGTTTAGCTGGTCAACATTTAACAGGTATCATCATGTATCCCCTCCTAAATATAGGGCACACGACCACCTCACGCCACTCCACGAGGAGGATTTCGTTTTCGAGGGACTTTCGAAAGACCAGAATATTTGGACCGCAGGGGACTTGCTCAGGTTCACAATGTAGTTTTGATCCATATGCTTTCGGCGTAATGGATTTCGTGGTAATCGAAGGGTTCTGGCGTCACAGATTTCTGCATCCCGCGAGATTAGACGTTCTTTGATTCTTGCTTCTAGTTGCCGCTGTGAAACACTGGTTCTCCGGTAAACACGACTTGTCGAAGTCAGAGTGAGCGGGTTTCCCGGCTTGATAAAAGGACGGAGGTATTAGGGTATCCCGCCCCCCATGACGTATCGCTTATCCGAAGAAGTGCACTGGGTTAGTGGAAACATCTCTGAGAGTCAGCCCGTGCGCATCTACAGTGACCCTGTAAACCCCCAAAGTGGTCATCTAGGAAGCATCGGCATACATCCTTCGTGCGATTAACAGCTTTTGAATGGCATACACACTACATCGGTTAATCCGTGGGGATGTTTAGGTGGTGCGGTTAGGTGCAAGAATGTGGTTGTGAAGCTTCTGCCGGAAAACCTCCGTAGAGTTCCAGGCTATAATCAGGCACGGCTGATCATATACGACGGCCCTTAGAGTACAATTCTGCCCTTCAAATTTTAGGGGAATGAACCTTTATCCTCGGTGGCAAAATCGGAACAACGCAGGGACGTGATCGCTTCAGTTCATTGGCTGTTGTTAAATCAAATCTCAAACAAAGCGGTAGAACTGACCAAAGTGGGGCAGTGCTGAGGAAGAATGGTGCAATATACACAATTTTGGTTGCTCAACGAGTTATCCCAGTGGTACTTTGGGGGTAAGACCTAGCAGATCACCTGCGAAGCTTGGTACTGCGGCTGAACAACGGAGGAACTGTCAGCACATCTCTAGCCCATTGGGAGCAGGTATATGTTTAGGGTGTGTTCACGGATGGACTGCAGAAAGCCAGACGAGTTAGAAATGAGACTTCATTGGACAGCAGACGCTGTCAACAGTCCTCCTGGGTGCGTGTCCACGCGCTGTGCGAAGGCTCCGACGGTTCCATTCGGAAAACTGAGCGATTCGGTCTCGATCATATTAAGGTAATTTCGAGCGTACAACGGAGGAACACCCCCGTGCCGGTGAAGTAACCGACCACAGTTGAATAGTGCACGATCTGCCAGTGGCAGCTCGCAGTCGCGTGTGCACATTTGTTGGGCCCTGAGCTGGAATGATGCATTCCCACTGTTTGCATTCCCTATTTCATCTCACAAACCTGACATTCGTTCCCAATACTTCACCCACCCCGTTTTTGTTTTGTTGTCATGAGGCTCAATTTATTGCCTGCTGCACGAGCAGCCATTCTCAACCCTGCCTCCTCACGTAACAGTTCGCCTCCGACCTCGCTGGCCTCGTTTGGACAAGACTATTGTCGTGATTCACCAAGGTTTGTTCGTTGCAGTTATTGGTGTACTTTCCTCAGTAGTACCGTAGAAATATTTCGTCTGATCTTGTTTCCAATTCACATCCCCATCTCTTGGCTACGCGCAACCCAGCCCTCAGACGTGAATCGTCAGAGTACTCAATCTGGCGAAATTTAGAATCTCCGCTGTTGCCAATGGATTCCGTTTGTATGTAACCCGAAGAAGATTCCGGATATGACATGCAGGTCCGCAGCTCCGTAGAGGCTGAGTTAGATTTTGGCACACGTGATAGTCGTGGATCCACACGCGAACTGAAATGTTTGCGAGCCAAGTCTATGTAGTTGCTAGCCAAGCTTAAAAAACGCAAATTCATATCGGAGGTCACGACAGAACGCAGTCTGGCCCTGGTCAAAACGGAGGTTAAGAAATTCGGATCGTTGTTCGATCTAGGTAAAGGTGAGGATGCTCATGATGATGTTGACCCCGAGCAGGAGCGTTTGCTTGGTCGGAGTGGATAAGCAAAACACTGTTTTAAGACCCATAACATCAGCATATCCGACGGGCTTCTCATCTTAGGCTACTCAATGTACAATTTCCTACCGACGGCCGGTAGTCTGGGCCCTCCTACATTTGATGTGAGCTTCTGTGATGATGGTCCCATAAAATACATGATGTTTGTTCATCTGCCTGAGCGTTGTGTTGGTGGGAAGTTGACAGACGACGGCCAATGGATGTTGTGCCAGGATCCTGTCACACAAGCCGCTGCGAAATACGTCTGGCTCAAGCTGACCTCCTCTTATTGACGAGCGCGTGAGATACTGAGCGGTTTGTTTGAACACTCCTGACATGTCTCCTACCTCCTTATTGGTAGTCAGTTACATACCGGGAAGACTGAAACCAGTGCAACAGCTGCTTTTCCAAGTTGTCAATAAAAATGCAGATCAGTGCTTCAGCCTGACACAGATGAACTATCTGTCTGGTCTAAACTCCATAACCAACTTGGAGAGAATAGTTGGGTCGCTTCCAGTTAACATGCAATACAAATGGGCGTGTATTGGCCCCCTGTCAAGCTGCTTTTTTCAATCAGCTCCACGATTTCGTTTCAAGGCGTTCTTGAGTCGCACGTGGTAGGTTTGGTCGGGTTGCCTGAGACAATGACATAAACACCGCCAAACTAACGCTGATATGTGGCCGAAACAAATTGGATGCACCGAAATATGCCAGCAGAGCAGCAGGTGTCAACGTACGCGGCAATTAAGCAACGGATATCACATACTCCAGAAGACTTTCCCCCATGTGAGCAAGCACATGAGGTCGAATGTCATCCTGAATTCCGATCGATGAGATTTGAACAGAAATAAGACACCGTTTGATAGAATTCCTATGGATCTGCGGTGGCTGCTCCGGTCAGTCTAGACTCATGCAGTGCTGCTAGTTCTAGCAAGCAGGCACGCCTGCGTGTATCTCGGTGAAAGTGATGGGTACCTGTGGAAATCTTGCCGCATGTCTGTGGAAAACGGATAAAACTCCATCCTGATTAAGAAAGACAACCTGGACCGTTCATGTCTTGCGCGTTGTTTTGATTCTATATCCTTCGAAGGCCGACCGGGCCAGAGCAACTTACTCTACAAATGCCTAGCGGCATTTGAGGTCCCTAGATAGAGACCACACGACGACCGCTGCTAGCACTTACCCCGTCGACCTCAAGCCAACGAGACCCATTACTTTCCGAAAGGGCGGGACCAGTATATGGGTACAACTGGCGGACGTCCCATTTGGTGAAATCAGGTAAGCATACGATCTTCCATGAAGACACTGCGCAACGTTTAGTGATAAACCAATGATCCGGAATAATCAAAACAAGATTGGGTCACAATGCCACGGTAGTATTGAACAAGCTGTTCAAGTAAGTAGGCGGAGAACTCAGACTGCTTTGATCGGCAGATCATTGCCGGGAAATGGATTACAAATTGTTGCCGAACGGGCTGAACGCGGTCTATAATCACGCAATACGAAAAATTTCCCTCCAACAGTGTGGGGAGGTTCAGGAATGACGGAGGCGAACCCAGCCCCAAAAAGGTGATACAGACACTACTCGAGCGACGCACAAGAATAGGCAACTGGCTACTCGTACAACCGTCAAGTCGGCTTGATGAAACAAAAATGTGCGGGTCAGAGTTTAATCAACATTCAGAAACAGGGAAGGTAGAATGCGCAGGAGCGATCACTTAGGATTGATTGGGTTGGACCAGATTTTCACACTGAGGAAGAACCTAAAAATGCAGTGCAGTGAAATCACAATTATTCTCGGTTTTCACGTACCCATGGAGCACTGGATTCTAAATCAGACTAGGGGTACGTAAGCAGCCGTGTGCAGTAAAGACTTCATTCGTTTGAATGTCAAGCGAACTCGTTCGTCGAATGGTTGTCATAGGAAGTTCTTGATTTGGCGGACCAGCTCGGTGAATTATATCTTACCTTGTTCAGTAATGTGTCACCAACTGAGCCCATGCCCTCAAAAAAGGATTCGGTAGCTCTATCGTTGGTACGGTCGATCACGTTGGACTCAGATAGTCACTGTGAAGTTCATCTTCCCTGGAAAAATGGGTACCCCACCTTTCCTGAAAAATACAAAGTGGCCCTGAAGCGTCTGTTCTAATGAAGGAGGAGGTCTAGCCGTATTGCTGATGCGTCCTTGAAGAAAACGAATGCGGTGCAGCGTCACTTTGAACGGGGGTACGCTCAGAGGACTGCCAAGCTCACCTTGATTCGAGCTACTCACTTTGATGGTACTTGCCACACAATCCTGCATCAAATCTTTAGAAACCATGAAAGCTAAATGTAGTCTTCGACTGGTGACAAAGTACCACGGAATATCTCTAAGTAAAAGGCTATATCAGGGCTTTGACATGATCACAAATGTAGTTGGCGTATTGATGCTAGTTCAAGGATTTGGGAAAGATATTTACACATGTACTCCTCCAGGTTCACGATTGTGGTACGTTACATTTTCTGTGGTGGCCTGAGCATAAACTTGCAGGTGACCAAGTGGAGTAGAAATGGCTTGCCATCACTTCAGCAGCGTCCCCATGCTCTCCTGCTCAAGCTGCGCATTGCATACTCATACTCGTGAACCTGCCTGGAAGAATTTCCATGTAAACGATTGATTTCGGTTTTCAACTTCGAGGGCGCATAAAATTTTGTGAGGAAGATTTGTGACATGCTTGCGAAGAGGGACTTCCGACCGAGAAGTCGGGTTTCGAATAACCATGAGATCCCAGCATCAGTACGTACTCCACAGCTCTCATTGTCCCTTACACTCTTTGCAGCCAGATCGCTGCTATTATGACGTGCACTCGTTATCAAAAGAAACGCTGAAACTGGTAAGTTTTGTTGAAACTCACAGATTCTAAACAGTGCGGCGACTAGAAGAGGAATGTTGTCGTGTACATTTTCTTTGAGCGACCCTTTGGGTCTTGTCTTGCCCTGGCTACCGATAGACAAACACTTTTTCCAGGATCTTAGCAACATTGGCTTCGAACGGGAAGATCCGTTGTGTCTGGAATTTTGCAGAGGGAGGCAATTCCGGTCGGGGAGCTCTAAGGCCGGTGAGGATTTCTGAATCTTACGCTGTACACGGTTTTCGCGGGATATTGTGTCAGAGATGCCCGAGTTGCATACACTGTGTGATTCCCCGGAAGGAGGTTACAAGACGGTGGTGTATGGCTTCTTTGCCTTCAGGAAAGGTAAGAGGAACAGCACGTTGCTGTTTAGTAGGGTCGCAGTTGCACCATCCAAGGCGGCAACCATACCGCTACCCGAATTAGTCACAGCAGCCTTGGCTATGAGGGTAGATGGAAACATTGTTCGTAAATTGGGCCAGGTGTTTTAATACTGTTATTTTCAGGCAGATCCCGTGACCGCCCCCCGACACATATACGACGTGCCAACTCGATTCTGCACCTTCGTGGCTAACCGCCTCTCTGGGATTCACCAGTCATCGACGTTCAAGCAATGGAGGCACGTGAGATCTGAACAAATACCCGGCCGGATTAGATTTGCGCGGCTCGATTGGCGGACTAGAAACAAATAAGTAGCTGAAAGACCCTGAGCTTCTGAGTGTGCATTCCAGGCGGTGGCCTCCAGAGCCCAACTGTCTCATTGGGTTAAACGACATCGATGTGAAGGGGGATTCAATTCACGTAGACTTTATCGCACGAGCAGCCGATATGCACAAATCTAATGGTCGGTATTCAAGTGGTACTCGAGTGTTCAAAGCCGTTGTACGGCTCTCCCGGTTCAAGTGATATATTATGAGACTTCATGGCGGACATTCGGAATCCAGTGTGAGAATCAGCAGTCTGAGTTCGAAGGAAATCAAAGCGGCCAAAGGACATTTAGTTAGGTCGACACAATCGGCGTGCCTTCTAGAGGAAACAGCCCCTTTATTCTGCGGGTCTGAACATGACAGCCCCTTTGTTCTCACCCAAATGAGCTCCTTAGGGAATTTTGTCCCGTGATCACTGAAGGAGTTACACGGGTAAATGGCAAATTATTTTTTATCGGCTGACAATTTCAAGACCATGAATCTTATCGTTTTGCCTAAGCGCCATTACATTATTGACCTCATTATAAGAATTCATACACCCGACGGCCATCTAGAAAGGTCTCATGTTTCGTGTCAGCCGAAGAGGCCCTTTCGGGTGTTACAGATTGGCACGGCAAACAAGTGGGTCCTTGAATGATACCTAGCCTGCAATCGCCGTTTCGTCTCAGTCGGTAAACAGCTGGTGGCCCTTCTGTAGTCCATCCGGGTGAACCCAGAATGGCATTCGCCCGCGAAAGCAGGGATGGATTATTCTGAACGCCTTTTTGTGAAATGGGACAGAGCTTCGGAAGAAGATACGAACGTGAATTCACGAGCCCACAATTTCGAGCCGTGCTTCTTGAAGTAGACTACTCTTTGAATACGACCCAGTTGCTACGACTCTTTCACGACTCATTGGACATGGGGATAGAGGTGAGTCTATGTGTTCTGCCAAGCAGACCAATTTTTTAGGCCGTGAAAAAGAACTTGAAGGCTGGGTTCGCAACTTGGGTAGCGAGACCATCAATGATAAGCCATAACAAGAGGGATTACAATGGCATATCGAACCCCCATATGCTCAACAGCGGGTTGGAGTATGGGAGAGGTTGATACTGTCTATCCAACGACATTTGAGCCCAATCTTTCAGAAGCAAAAATATTCTGACATGAGTTTTCGTAGTGAAACGTATACAATCAGATATTTGCTTCTGCTGCGAGAGAACATCAAACCTATTGAATCGTTCGCTAACGATTCAAGTTCACACCGAGTTACGCGTAATCAGTTGATCCAGTGAATGCCTCCTAATATTCAACGACAGAGATAATCTATCCTCGAAACGCTTAACGAGAAGGCGCTCGTAATAACTGGATTTAATACGGTACTAATTGAATCAACGTACAAGAAAACTGTCTCTCACCTCGAATGTGAAAATCCTCAGAACTCAAACAAAGCAAGTGCCCGCACAACAAATTGACAACCAGGCACCGATCAACAATGGTGGACGATAAAACGGTTTGAGCTCACTCGAACAAATGGTCATTGGTTTGGTCAGAGCAAAACGACTGTTCATGCATCGAGAAACGACGGGAATCACAAGCTACTCAATGAAAAAATACGGAAGAAAAATGTCTAATTTCGGTATTTGGAGTTATACAGGTCTCGGACTAAATAGGGGTGAGGGAAGCGGTCAAAGTAGGTGGTGTAAGAACAAGGAAGAGTGATGTATCTCATTTGGGGAAGAGAGCAAAGCGTAGGGCCACCTTTCAACATCAAGCAAACCTCAGCAATATCAGAATAACGCAACAAACCTCGACAAAATCAACAGTCGTGAAGCATGCCTATGCCCGTCGACGCAAGTAATTCGTTAATTACCTTGCGCCTATACATGCCATAGGCTCTTGATCCTGTAACTCATAAGCTCCTCTCTAATAGCTGGCCTTTGTCATGTTTCGAAAGCCGTATCCAAACAATCAAAATCGGGGAGCACTGTTCAAAGTTTCAGCCAGTGTCGAGTGGGGTGTCTACAGGAAGCATTCTGTGATCGTTTCTTTTCATAACGTATATGAATGGCGTATGCGGTTTTATTATCAGAACCGTTTACACATTCCGTCAGCCCAGTAACATCGCTCTTTGTATAAGAACAATACCACAGGACCTAGCGTCGGCACAGTTATGAGGCACAACATGGCCGATGACGTCCTCAGCGGGCAAAACGAACACCAACCCTTATGGTCAACTACTCAGTGGTCCTGTCCCACTAGAAGATTGCGATATTGTTGCCGCCACTTCCGTCGGAGATCTAAGAATACGGCGTTTGAACCCCTTCAATTTCTCCGAACGAGCATGTTTTCAGATAATGAAAGCTAAAAGAACAGTAGGCTGTGTCAAAAAGAAGTTCGGTCCACATGCTGGGAAGCTGGCGCTTCACAAAATGTGTAGTTTACCTAAACCTGAGTTTCGCACATCCATTTACCACCATCTTCGCGAGTCTGATAGGCTTGTGTCAAAAAACCATCAGCGAACATTCACCAAAAACTCATCAGGAAACTCTTCTTCATCCACTTATTAGCAACGCCGTCAAAAGCCTGGCATTGATCTAATGTGGTTACGAAGGCCAAAGTTGAAACCTACACATCTGTAGAAACTCATATATTTGGACGCCACCGCCAAAGAATTCGCCGTTTGCTCATACCACAGTTCCCCATATAATGTGAGGAATATAGGCACCAATTTGTCCACCCTTCTACCTCAGAAAAAGATGCGCACGAACTTCGTCATCGTAAGGTATTCCTATATTTGGAATAGACTCCCGAATGGAACAAGAACTAGTAACAACATTCAATGTTTTGAAAAAGGCTTGGACAGCTATCTGACGCCACCAAACACAGTGTGTGTATCGTCTGATGGCTTTTTCTAAGCGTGGCCCGGAAACATTTAGCCGTCAGCTCCACACAGCGTATATACCCGTCCCCGCCGTCAGACTCCCCTCGAAAACAGCTTGCTTGAAACAGCTCGTTTTGTCCCTATCATGCACTGACACTCTATATAGCCATTTATCTACTGCATGCTCACGAAACCGTCGTGAAATCAACATCATTTTTTAAATACATTTATTCATGTGTACGCATTACGCATTATGTGTTGTAATCGGAATCGATTTCGATTACAACACGCTTGAGGGAGGCTACCCGAGGTGGTTGAAACGTAGAGTATTACAACTTGCTCGAAACGTTGTGTTATTCTCAATCTGCTTATCAATAACATGTTAAACACAACGCTCAAACTATTCAACTTCATTCGTACTACATTTGGTGCGGATATCTTACAAATGATTAATAATCGATTCACTTTGGCCAAGAGGCACGCCGACTAACTTCGATAATCAGCGTTCTTACCTACCGGAATGAGGTCCTTGTAGCAAGTTTGATCCATTTTTCTGTAGAAGATTAGCAGATAAGAACTATTGGCAGAATACCTAGGGGAGTTTTGAATCTCCAGTCGCCGCATGAAGTCGTTGGCTTCTCGGCCGTGCGACGCAAGTCTCGGTTATCGGCTGCATGCCTTCCAAAATAGTAAGATACAGTTACGAATAGCTACGCTACTTTTACCCGGAAGTCTACTGCTGTCTCTAACTAGCCTTTGTAGTTAACGTCAGCCACTGATGTGGAATAGTGTTGTATCCTGCGGTGAACTCTCCAAGTGTTTGCAGAAGACAGTCGTTCAACACCAAACAGGCCGCTGTTAGTGCTGCTCGAGTTTCGGCACATGCGTGCGCTTGACAACTTTCACCAACCAGAAAGCCCATGGGCCGCGTTCCGATATAAAATGCCGAAAGGGTTATGTTCATGTGAAGATTATCGCGTGCCTGAAATAGCTGAGGGTCTCTAATAGAAGTTCCTACTAGTTTGAAAAACGTGCCGAAATCTCTGAAGTTGGTGTCAGTGTTTCCATTGTACGTGTCATCTTGTGGTGTCCTCTTGCCGGCAGACCCTGCAACCACACACAAAGTAATCAATTCACTTTCGTTTCCAATGTGAATTGTTTGTCACCTCTTACCCGATTGTGAAGCACGAATCATGAAGCATTCTGAAATCTGAGCTGAGAGTAGATTTATTGTTTCCGCCGATTTACGGTCCGTTGGGTTTTGGCAATCATGTCAACAATTCCTATGAAGATATGCGGTGTGACCGATATGCACGCTGGCAACAAAACACCGCTCGAAACAACAACTTCATAGTTATCGCCCACTTGCAAACGCGAGTTAAGTTCCGCTCTAACGCACCGAATGCTGCGTAATAAATTCATACGAGAAGTCCAGTTGTGCCGGTGTCTTCTAGCAATTTATGCCCAAGATAAGAGAGCCTGACCGACTGACCACTCAATTGCCGGCGATTGTGCGAAATATTGACTCACACAGTTTTGTCAGCGCGTGTTCTGGTGTCCTTACTCACTGATCGATCTACCTTGGGTTCGGATAAGGATATCGTGGACATTGGCCTCTGCGTCCCCAATGTAGATTCATCGTCGCCGGTAGTCACTTCAGCGGGTGTCACAACGACAGTCTGTTCACAAAATGTGTTAAACGATACTCCCGCCGGCGGCACTGTTGAGAGTATATCAAGTAACGTCGCCAGCGTTGCTGACCCAACGGCAATATCTGCCATTAGTGGTGAATTGATCAACTTTGCGGACAGAAACAGCCATCAGTGATGAACAGACGGGACCCTTTGAAAACGTCGACTCGTAAGGTGAGTGAAGGAAAACGAAAGAGGAATTTCGTACAACTTTGGCACTACTACCACTGCTCCACGGTTGTCGGGGGTCATAGAATTATTCCCACGATATCACAAGAAGTGTGCGCGCCATGTGTACCCGGTCTGTCCTCAATGGGAACAGCCCCAAAGCGCAGCTACACGAAACGCAGGAAAAGCTGTGCAGTGGGTGCATCACGGCTTCCGGACTCTTTTGAGGATTCCAGATTCATTCCATGGGGTGTAGTGGAATCCATGAACAAGCTCCCCGGGGACCGCACGGTAGCTGACTTACAATGATTTAAAGCTCGCGAAACAAAGATTTTGATTCCGGAGTATCTATGCATCTCAGTTTGCAGGCTCACGCGACTGGGCGGTATTTGGCGGTTTCTCAAAACCTGCTGATAGGTTACTGACGGAAGTCCTGCCTACCACTAAAGAACACAAAACACATACGATTCACCTCCATATTCGAAGGCTCAGAGGTGACAGTCCACTAAGCTCTACCTCTTGCCTATTGTCTCAGACGGAAGGGAAGTGCGGTAAGATAGAATAAAATTGGGAAGGTTCAGGTGGTCCGCAGAAAACCACCCTTTCAAATCCTCTGTTAGGAGTGCGCGATCCCGAAATCGTGATCTTAGCTTTTTTCGGTAGTGCGCGCACTCTGGGGGACACGGTGCATGAGGCGCAGATTATAGTAAGTGAACGGTAACAAGATACTCTGGCCAGGTTTGGAGCATGACTATCACCATATACACAATAAAATAGCCATTACTGAGGGTTGAGTTACGCGTGTACTCCGAGGGGGGGCTGGAAATTGGAAAGAAGATTAGACGAAATATTTCTACGGTACTACTGAGGAAAGTACACCAATAACTGCAACGAACAAACCTTGGTGAATCACGACAACAGTCTTGTCCAAACGAGGCCAGCGAGGTCGGAGGCGATTTGTTACGTGAGGAGGCAGGGTTGAGAATGGCTGCTCGCGCAACAGGTAATAAATTGAGCCTCATAACAACAAAACAAAAACGGGGTGGGTGAAGTATTGCGAACGAATGTCAGGTTTGTGAGATGAAATAGGGAATGCAGACAGTGGAAATGCAACCAGTGGAGAAACATTTTTTCTGCCCAGTTTGCAACAACTTTACGGCGTTTGCCAGAATTTGCGTGCGTTTGATCAGCCGCCGATAATGTCGCGCAGTTTCGGCTGCCTACTTATCAACATTCACCAACATACATTGGAGTCCTTGTGAGCCGTACTGTCTGGCACGCCTTCCCTCCACCAGGAATGCCTCTCATGTCTCTCCTCAATAGATCTGCCCCCGTAAGAACTTTAGCAACACAAAGTGGTTTGTCAGCCCCTGCGTCACTAGACCTAGGGGCCACTGAACTTCAATCGTTCCATCAGATGTATGAAGAACGGAGGCACTATCTGCAAGTTGTGTTGGCCCTTCAGGTATATTCGACGGACATGAAATGATGCCACACACTTGGGACCACCCTCTCGAAAAATTAGCTCCCATATGATTTGCCTGTCTGCAACACTTAGTGTGTCTGCGTATTCGTGTATATTCCGGGGCTAACGCTGTACATTTTAAGAGGAGTGAGTGATTCAGGGTGTCAGCGACGTGGGTAGTGTTGATTTTGTCAAGGTTTGTTGCGTTATTCTGATATTGCTGAGGTTTGCTTGATGTTGAAAGGTGGCCCTACGCTTTGCTCTCTTCCCCAAATGAGATACATCACTCTTCCTTGTTCTTACACCACCTACTTTGACCGCTTCCCTCACCCCTATTTAGTCCGAGACCTGTATAACTCCAAATACCGAAATTAGACATTTTTCTTCCGTATTTTTTCATTGAGTAGCTTGTGATTCCCGTCGTTTCTCGATGCATGAACAGTCGTTTTGCTCTGACCAAACCAATGACCATTTGTTCGAGTGAGCTCAAACCGTTTTATCGTCCACCATTGTTGATCGGTGCCTGGTTGTCAATTTGTTGTGCGGGCACTTGCTTTGTTTGAGTTCTGAGGATTTTCACATTCGAGGTGAGAGACAGTTTTCTTGTACGTTGATTCAATTAGTACCGTATTAAATCCAGTTATTACGAGCGCCTTCTCGTTAAGCGTTTCGAGGATAGATTATCTCTGTCGTTGAATATTAGGAGGCATTCACTGGATCAACTGATTACGCGTAACTCGGTGTGAACTTGAATCGTTATCGGACCATCTGATGTCCCTTGCTAACTCCGTCCCCCATTGTTCCACTACCCAACCAAACATTACTTGCACTATTCGAACACTTCCTGTCATGTACTCAAACGCAGGCGATACCCAACCTGTCTCTAATAAGCTTTCTGCAAGGACATCAGACCGAGCGTTGTCGCCAGAGTCCTTGAACCACAAAGGTGTTTCCGTTCTAGACATTTTTCGAAGTATAAAACGATACCGACCAAGAGAAATGCACTGAGGCTGCTGCTTTTCAATGCACTAATTAATAAGATGCATATCTTTAGATCCTTCATATTCCTGTATAATCCTCATATTATTC